>JAQMYI010000039.1:30352703-30370241 GCA_030014275.1 Clariallabes melas
GGATAAGAGTGCATGTGAAGTCGTGGATATGCAGAGCTGGTGAATAGAGTATAAGTGGTTATATGCGTATTGTCTATTCAGACTCGGGTCACACACCTGCTTAAGGCCATTTTTCTTTTTTCTTTTTTTATGTAATCCATATAGCGCTCGGTGATGTTTTGATATTCAGATTCCACGTTGAATGCATCCGGTGGCGTTTGATGAGTCACATATAAGCGGTGGCTTGAGCTCATCAGGCTTTCATTGGGAAAATGGGTCCTATCATCGTGATCAAGGTCAGGTGAATGTTAACGTTCTTGTGAAGCAACTGCTAATCAGCATTGCCACTGGGAGTCTTTTCACGGGTACTTAGTGTTCTCAGGATCTTGGCTCTAAGCTCCGGGCTACTCTATGATTTGCAGTCTGCTTTAGCATCTCACTTCATCATTTCGCCATACATCTACTGTACAAGAACCATGCATCACCATCATCATCATCATCATCTGAGCAAACACCTTTTAATTAATATGCGACTCCTGCGGTGTAGGTTTAACCCATTTTTTTTCTCCCTCCTTGTTTTGGAAGTCTGTCAGCTCAGCTCATCACGTGTGCTAAATGACTTTTTAGTGCCTCTCACCAGTGTCTATTTGCCCTTGCGTTTGTTTCCCTCTATGAGCGTTGGCATGTAATTCCGCATGTGTGCACGCGCATGTTCCGTTGCTCCTCACTGTCCACTCATGCACGCCTGGCTCAGGTGTGTGTAATTATGCTGGTAATAAAACCTGGAAGGACTCCACCTGTCTGTCATTGATCTTTCCCTCATCCTTTTTTTTTTCTCTCCCTCTTGTCTTTCAGCTGACAGGACGGATACGCTTCATCAGCTCACATCATGCGACTGCGTGCTAGGTTTTTTTGTTTACGCTCAGAGCTTTGATTTTGTCACTCAGGCTTTTGTAGCACCTTCTGTCATCTGTGCTGCGTTAGTCGTAGCAGTTCATACGTATGTATATCCGGTGGTGTACCATCAAACTCTAGGCTACCTTTTTCATTTCTTTTTACAGATAACATTGCACACAGGTGTCTGGATCTCGACACCGTAAGCTATTAGCGAAAGGTTTGTGTGTTATCTTGGCCTAGCAGCCGGCATAGTTGGAATTCCGAGCAGATTTCCAAATCCTGTTAAAATGAATTAAATAAGACTATTTTGAACGGATTTCTTATAGAAGCCACGCTACAGGGGGTTTTAAGGTAAGTTATTGAGTTCCTAGCACAAGTACGGCCTTTTATGCACATGATATGGTCATGTGACCTGCAACTTGCACTGTAACAATACGCTTGTATAAAAAGGAGATTAATGTATTGTTCATCGATGATTTGGATGACTAGTGATTTATATTCAGTGCTGTGAAAAAGTATTTACCCCTTCCTGATTTGTTTGATTTTTTTTTTGCATATTTGTCAAACTTGAGTGTCACAAAGATACACAAAGATAACCCGAGTGAATGCAAAAGCTGTTTTTAAATAATGATTTCATTTATTAAGGGAACACCCGCCCCCCAACGCACACACACACACATACACATCCTTTGAATCATGAATGAACTGTGATTAACCACATTGTTTAAAAATCCGAGTTAAATTTCACTTGTCACAATCCGGCCTGATTACTGCCAGACCTGTTGAATCAAGAAATCACTTAACTAGAACCTGTCTCACAAAGTGAAGCGTGCTGAAAGATCTTAAATAGCAACGCATCACGTCACAATGTAAAGTGGAGTGGCTCTGGACTTAAATATGATGGAGATGCTGTGGCATGACCTTAAACAGGCCGTTCATGCTCGAAAACTCTCCAGCGAATTTAAACAATTCTGCATAGAAGAGTGCGTCAAAATTCCTGCAAAGCAAAGCAGCTTTACACAATCAAAAGAATGAATGAAGTTTGTATGCAATGTGAACGTGTATGAATCAAAATGATGAGATCGTCCCTGATGAGCAAGCCGAGGATGACGGCTACAGTGGCAAGGAAAAACACCCTGAGATGGCAGTAGGAAGAAACCTTGAGAGGAACCAGACTCAACAGGGAACCCATCCTCATTTGGGTGAAAATAGATAGTATAATAATCGCTATACACATCCTTTACATTACAATATCCGACTCAAATAGTACTTAAGACATCGTTTTGAAGAACTTCAGCGGACGTGTCATTCCAAAATGACCTTCATGAGCAATAGCTATCAGGTTTATGAATTATTTTCACTCAGTATACAGTACTTACCCTAATTCTAGTCACATAGTCACGTCACTTCGATCTGAACAGAACCGGCACAGGTAGCACACACTCCTGCAGGAGACTAGTGTGTCTGCGCGTCCCACTGGTACCATCACCACATAATTATGAGCACAAGTGCCCGCCACTGACAGATCGCTGAAAGTCCAGCCAGCCGAAAATCAGCGCACCTGCACATCGTTTCAGCTCCTGGCACCGGCTCCGGCGGAATAATAGTCAACGGTATCAGAATGAGGAGAGGACTCATACGCTGTTATTGCAAAAGCTGAACAGGCAGGTGTACTGACGCCAAGAGCTGCCACTGTTTTACAGCAAATACTCTCAGAAAGCTCGGAGTCGTTCAAATGAAATCAAGCAAAGATTGCTTTCACTAATTACTCCAGGATGTTTTAACTCATCAAGGTGACTAGACTTGTTGCATAAATTTTAATCGCGAGTCTGAGAAGCGATAATTCCCCCCACACACACGGTAATTGTTGTATTGGTAGAATAATTTTGTCCATTTTATCTGAAGAAAAATCTCACAGCACTGTTGAATAGTTCTGTTCGGAGAGAAGGTGTTGATTAATTTCCTGTTACAGCAGCTCTCATACTACTGTAGCTCTCCTGCAAGGTTGATATGTATTACTGTGTTCATATCATTATGTAATAGTTTCTGTAGTCACAACAACTTCTACCAACTTGTCAGTGCCATGACACATTATAGTGGGTGTTTTCTTTTTCTCCTTTTTCTTTATTTCCTTCTGTCCTACTGCTTTAAAGAGAGAGTAAAAGGAGTAGTGTGGAAGTAACTATTTACAGAATATGATGCTACTCCATGGTCCCTAGTTGGACTTCAGAGGTTCATAGATGGATGGATGGAAACTTAACTATAAATGGACAATAAATTGTTAATTCTTTCATAAATATAATGAAATTGTTGGCAAATTGTCATGATATAAGAAGAATAAAACACTTTGGGTGGAAACTGTAGTTCTGTTGCTTTAAAATCATCGTCATTAAACAAAGGACAAGCACAGGACCTCAATGATCCATTATTATTCCAAACAAGAAAAAAATCCAAATTAGGAAGCGAGAAGGTATTTTAATTCTTTGGTCAAATTTAAACCTTTTAGAATCTACAGTACAGCAGCTTGTGATTTTAAAGATGGAGACCAGTTCCTTTTTTTGGAGTACCATTGTGCCGACACATTATCAATAGCAAACCATTGTTGAAGTTAAATCAAAAAACTCTTAAAGTTATTTATTTTATTTATTAATTCTTTTGGTTGTCTTATTTTACAAAGTTTTTTATATAGAATCCAACGTTAGTGTTTCCCTGTTACAAAAGGTTCCATGTATGTTAAAATCCCTTAGAAGTCCCACATACATATGTACAGTTATTTCTTTACCAAGTTAACATATTGTAAGTCTTCATGTTTCCCCCAGTGTGTGTGTGTGTGTTAATGCTACAGCTGAAATTACCCTCGGGCAATGCTCATTTTATACCTCAATCTCCCTCTGTTTTACGTCTTCTCCGAATGCAGTATTTCAGTGTCCGTGTTAATGAGCTACTGCTGAGCCGTGTCCCTTCAGAGACCAGTAGAGCTGAGGGACAAGCTGGGGAGGGCCATTATTTTCTTATACTGTATGAGATCACAATAACGGAAAATCAAATTGGCTTGATTAAAAAGAAAAGAAAAAGAAGAAAAAAGCTATTTTTTCCCTGTCACGTTTTTTAAAATTATTATTATTATTATTATTATTATTATTATTATTTGAATGTACTGGAGATCCACGTGAACATCTAAAAATGACTAGAAACATAAAGTCGGATTTGCCCTGAACTTATGTGTAACAATTTTAAGGGGAATTTTATGTTTAACTGGTTCAACAGGTCCATCAATTATTGTTTTGTTGTTGTTGTTGAGAGCGGAAACTCATTAAATATTATGCATGGCGTTTACTTACTATTGTTAATGTATAAAAAAAAAAATTTTAATCGCTTGATTATGTTGGCAGTCCATGTGTCAGAGGGTGATGTTGTGTAAAACATCACAGTGCGCTCTCCACCGCTGCAGTTCAGGTTCCGACTCACGATCATGCGAGATAAACCCGAGAAGTAGTTTCGTCCGTACTTTATCGCACTTGTCCTCGTGCCAACGCTCGAAACAGCTGATCTCTCAGTCTGTGCTCTCCAGCGATGACTCTTCACTCATGGCTGAGTGGCATGTGCAGATCACAGATTCAAAATCACGCTTTCTTTAATCCTCTCCACATGAGCTTCCACTCAGTGCGCGCTCTAGGCCCGGGCTTTTTTGGGCCATTTTATTTCTAGGGTTCTTTAATCATTTGCAGTACCGCTATTAACTGACTGAGAGCGAGCGCTTTTAGTGCCTTTGTGGATAGCTAATTGCTTCGTTTTTTATTCTTACTTCCCCGAAAATATTCGAAAACATAACCGCATCAAATCGCATTATTAAATTCTAACATGGTCCTCCACGGAACCTGTATGAATGGCAGAATTTTAATAGTTTAGCTATTATTAATAGTTTGATTGCTACAGCATTTTGGGTCAAAAGTTGATGGTTAAATACATGAAATGTAATATTTATTTTGGTGTTAACGTTGGAGTAGCATGGGTGGTCATACCATCATTTAAAAGGAAGTGACCATTATGTGTGAAGTTGCACCAAGTAGTGTAGTTTAATGTAATCTTAAGTTATAAATAAAAACCTTTCAACTAAGTCAAAGTATTAGAATCTACAGTATATTAAGAACTGTAAGTGAAATAGGTAATTGTAACTTAATTGTAATAATTATGAAATGCTATTTTAATCAGTCGATAATCCTACTTAAATGCAGATGAGTATTGCGGTTACCTTGCGGCAGACTCGTTTATTATTAAAATTCTTCTGTTGCTTGATGAAGAAGCGTTTGCCGCTTCCCTGTGTGTCGTGGCATTCATCCAGGTTATTTCATCATGTGACTGACTGGCTGATGATGATAAAAATACAGCAATAATGTTTTTTAATACTTTACGCACTCATGTGAAAGTGTGTGAATTTGTATCGGTTGTATATGTAACAACCTCCGCAGCGACCTCATTTCCCCTCTCGTCTGTTCCAACCACTCAGCATTCAGCATCACCACTACACTGTACTAATCACCGGCCTGATCATCTGTCATCATCGGCACCTGTTTCTCTCTGGTTCATGCCTTAAGTTAGATAGTTTTTATGCTTGAATGATTCATATGTAGCTTAACAAAAATAAGAAACAACAAAAAAAAACATTTCTCTGAAACTGCTCTGGGACTGGACTGAAAATTTGAGCCAAAAGCTTGTCAAAAACTAAAGCCAAGTAAGTCCTTCAAGAAGCCTAGGGAACTATTCCTCAAGACTACGTTACAAATACAAGAAAATCTGTCTCCTTTTTTGAAGCGAAATAAAAAGAAATCAGGGTGGATCAAAACTTTTGCACAATGGGTACCAAAAGTGTATTACTAGTCTGCATCTTGATCCTCGTTTCTTTCAGTGAAAGCTAAGGGAAAACCGAATAGTTTGGAGATTGGAATTTGGTTACAGAAAAGGACATAAGATTAAAAATTCTGAGAACAGCCAGGGCCACATGCATGAATAATGAAAGTGTCATACACAAACAGAATTGTCAGAATTGGCCCACCTTTTGCAGCTATAACAGCTTCAACTCCTCTGGGAAGGCTTTCCACAAGGTTTAAGAGTGTGATTATGGGAATTTTTGACTATACTTCCAGAAGCGAATTCGTCAGACACTGATGTTGGACGAGAAGGCCTGGCTCGCAGTCTCCGCTCTAATTCATCCCGAACATGTTCTACTGGGTTGAGGTCAGGACTCTGCGCAGGCCAGTCAAGTGCTTCCACACCAAACTCGCTCATTCATATCTTTATGGACCGTGCTTTGTGCACTGGTACGCCGTCATGTTGTGTACAGGAAAGTGCCGTCCCCCAAGTGTTCCCACGAAGTCGGAAGCATGAAATTGTCCAAAATGTCTTGGTATGTATGCTGCAACATTAAGAGTTCCTTTCACTGAAACTAAGGGGCCGAGTCCAACTCCTGAAAAACAGCCTCATACCAGTTCCGCATGAATGCGCTTTTGGAAAATGTGGAAAGTTTTCTCAGAAGAGTTGAAGCTGTTATAGCTGCAAAGGGGGCGGAGCCAACATCATATTAAACCCTGTGGATTAAGAATTGGATGTTACACGAGTTCATATGCGAGCGAATACTTTGGCAATGTACTGTAGGGTTTAATACTTGAAACTATTGTATAGTTATGATTTAGATTTAAGCTGCTTTGTTCCTAGGCTTGGTGGACTAGTCCACATTTGACTCGCGTTTTCGATTGTTCCTGTCCAACTCAGGGCGGTAAAGCCACTCCTTCAGCACATCACAGATCACAACTACAAAACTTTCCCAGTTTTTTTCCCAACTCCTTCGTTTTCAGTTCATTCTGTAAAGCACTGGGACACTTTGTGTTGATGAGGGTCACGCAGGTGAGATGGATTTCTGAATATTTGCTGGAGGCATGTTTCAGGCCGAGCTGTTTGTTACACGTTTAACATGCGCACACGTGCTTCTGGAATGACCCAGGTTAATAACAATTCTGATTTCTCTGTCTTGGAGAGAGATGACTCAGGATTACCAACCTGTCCTTGAATTTCTGCTTATTTGAGCTCATTCGCTTTCGATTTTAAGGCGGTTGTAGCTCAATCGTTAAGAAAGGTTGTGCTGTGGCTGCGCATTAACGCGCACACGCATCATCCGTGCATATGTTAACCGTCTGCCCATACAAGCGGTACATTGTACATTAATTACGAAAAAAAAAAGTATTTAATTAAACATACATCTAACTAGGGTATCCATTTAAATAGTCATCTTAATTAGCAGATTATACCCATGAGTAACCACCGCTTTGGAGTTTGTGAACATCTAAAGGGCGGCGTGAGACCTGAAGGTCTGGAAAAGGATTTCTGTTCGTTGCGGATTAAAAGTGCACGCATCTTGAGATAACGGTCTCCAAGAAAGCACAGTGAGACTGAGCTTCCCAAACAAATTTCTGATCACCGTATCTTTTCTTCTAATTGGTCTAAAAGTCACTCGATCGCATGATTTGTTACATGGATACGGATTGGTGGATTGGCTCCTGAAAATATGAGCGGTAGAATGTATTTAATGAAGGCTCTTGCAAACACTCTAATGTCTGTCATGTCTTCTATTGAAAAAAAACAAAAACTCTATGGGTATTTAAACACTTTCACCGCTCTTCATTGAGGTCCTAAAAATGTCCCCCTGGGTAAACGGAGCGTAATGTCCTCAGCCGAGTCTCTAGTGTGCTTCAGCGGTGCCGTGTTGTGCTCGCTGTAAAAGCTGCAACTCACAATCTAGCTCAAAAAGTATGACAAACTAATTATGTGCACTAATACACATGGTCTGGAATCCCTGTTTGAGCTACAGTATGAGTTGCGCTGTTCTTTCATCACACATTAAGAAGTTATTTCAGTCTGCCTAGTCCTGGTGTGTTTCGCAATCCTCACAGTTTACAGCGCCTCGAAACAGCTCCGCGCTCCCAAGTGCTATTGAGTGCGCTAGAAAGATAGAGACTATATTCTTTTCATTACTGTTAGTGTAATACTGAATTGCACGGTTATTATACCTCAAATTTCCCATCCCGTCCCAGGCCCGTTATTGCTCTACAGGTATTCTAAATTGATTCCAGTGTTTTGTTGTTTGCTGAGCTACAGGTGAGGTACATCCTGTGTCTCACACAGCGTCTCTGTTTGCTTTTTACTAGTTCATGCTTTTTTTTCCCCCTCCTTTCACTCCTGGACATAAGAACCTGAGGTCGGTAGGTCAGAAAGGAAGATCCTTGTTGTTCCTCCCACTGCCTGAGGCGCAGATGTTTCACGGTCATTAGGGTCCATCTGAAAAGTGTGAGTGACTTCTCTGATCAACATCCTGTTCACCCTCCTTGCTCTCTGTGTGCTTGGTGAAAGAAAACAAGGATGCGCACACACAGGAAACAAGTGTGTTGTGTGTGTAATGACACTGTGCGTTTTTCAGATTTGTTTCTTTTACCAAGTGGGAAGAGGTGTCGGCATTTTTCTGAATATACTGTAGTAATTGTTGCTAGGCAGCGCGGTGGCGTAGTGGTGTCGCCTTTTGCACCTCCAGGGTCTGGGTTCGGTTCCGACCTCAGGTCTGCGTGCATTGGGTTCCTGTTGTTCCTGTTTTTGGTGGGTTTTCCCCAGGGGCATCCGGTTTCCTCCTACAGTCAAAGACATCCAGATTGGTCTAATTGGCGTTCCCAAAGTGCCCCTAGTGAGTGAATAAGTGTGTGAGTGTGTGTGCCCTATGATGGATTGGCACCCCGTCAAGTGAGTGAGCGAGAGTGCAAGTGTCACTGTTGCTGGTATTAGGTTCTAGTCTACAGTAGAACCCACGCTCATTTACTCTTACTCATTAAAGAGTAAAAATTCGCCAACACCCACCACCGGGTATGCTTTTGCTAATAAAAGGACTACGCATAATGACAGAGATCTGGACATAATTTATAATTAATGATGGCAGTGAAAGCCAGAGCGCCTGCCAGCTCCCTGACCTGAATGCACAGCGCAATATCAGTGAGCATCGTCATTAAAAATGACTGCGACGTGCCATGAATATAACGCAAAGTTACACAAAGTTATGTGAGCGTGAAGCAGTGGAGACGAACACTCGGGAAACTGTCACGCTTTCAAGAAAGAGCACTTTATTTCAGCAAGCACCGAGGCATGGTCCACAGCGTCTACAGACATTCGCAACCTTTATTAAAGAGTCTGTTAACATCTATATCATCATGTCACTCAGCAGTGTAAACAGAGAAGTGCTCCATGACAGCCGTGATTGATTAAATGCTCATTTCTTTATCCTTATCCGCAAAACTAAAAAGCATCTGAGTGATGCATTCCCTCCCGACTACGAAAAAGAAAAAAAATGGCCATAGACAACCACAAAATCATATTAATAAAAATTCAGTACGCTTTTCCATGGTTGGCTAGCCGACCTTGACGGCGCGGATCCAATACATATCCCAGCTAATCGACCAGCGCGACCGTCTGAACGTTATGTAATGTATGTCATACACTGTGTCTTTGAGTCACACCAGACTCCACTGCAGTTCACTATTGGATTTTCCGCTTTTTGTTCTAATGCGGAGCCAATACTCAGAAGATAGCGTTAAATAAGTGGACCAATAAATAAATAAATAAATAAAGGACCAACCGAGACACCTCGGACAGTTTAATGGCCTTCAAAGCTGTCCTCGAGCTGTCTCTCATTCTCATTCGGGGTCAAGGATCGAGGGAAGCCGAAAGAGAAAGAAACCCTTTATGGACACCGAATCGGCCCCCTGGAGACGTTTTGTCCCTCAAAGCTAAACAATGTTAGGCATCTCGAGTGAAGTCTTAACATTTCCTCCAAAGGGCAGACCATAAACTATTAATGGACAGCTGTCTGTCTAGATGCCCAAGCAAGAGAAGGTTTCTTTGTATTGAATCCTCATGTGGCGCATTACTCCTGAGAGCCATAAAGTCACAGTGGGGGTCTCTGTCTGTCTCTCCGTCTCTTCCTTTCCACAGTAGAAATGGTCGTTAGTCATAAGAGTGTTTGGGAATATTACAATATGCAGCAGGATGATTATCGGTTGTCTCAGTTTGTGGTCCATTTCCTGCACAGCAGGAGAGTGTGCGACACCTACATTAGTGTTATGTGTGAGGAAAAAATAAGTAATGGCATCACTGGTCGAGGCGTGAACAGGCAAGAATTGCTCGGTGTAATGGTTTTCCTTGGGGTTTGAGTTGGTTCGGCTGGGCTTTAGAGCGATACACACTGTCTAGTCATAAAAGAAACAGACTGTATAACGTTTAATCAATGTTAGGAGCAATAACAGTTTTGCTAACGCTGGTGCTTGGGGACGCACTGGCAGCTCATGGGTTCAGAGTGCGTGTCTTGGTTGGTGTGTCTTATTGTGACCTGCAATACATTTAAATCATCATACAGTACATCGGTTAGCGTGTCTTATTGCAACCTGGAATACATTTAAATGTAAATCTTACTGTAATGCATTATTAAATTATGTATTATTAGGTTATGTAATTCAGCTTTTCTATTTAGTTAAATGATTATTGTAATTTTAGTGTTTCACTACACAAAAAAAAGAAATAACCAAAACACCAAAGTCTTGCTATAAACTTTTTTTCGTGTCCTAGACTCTTCTCTATCTGCTTGAGTAAAATCTTCTCAGACCTGCTTTTCTATAATCAATACTTTATGTGAACAGAAATTCAAACTCCAAACGTTCGACCCCTGTTTTTTTTTTTTTTTTTCTTAGTCTCTCTGCAGTACATTATTTAAAAAGTTCGTTTTGTTTTTCTTTACTCTTTGTCTTATATTCTTTAATAATAGATATTTTGCTCAGGGCCTAAATAATACACACCTTCATCTTCAGCCCTGGACATTTTTATATTCACACTTTAAGAGTTTGTTGTTTTAAGAGTTCCTCAAGTAAAACAGGAGAGAAGGTGTCTAGTAGCCTGACGCGACCTGTTGTCGCTAAATCATAGCGAAACCCATTAACAAATGTATCACGAGTATAAAGCATGTCGAGGTATTAAAGTAATCGCTAAACAGCTTGAAAAGTGATAATTAACAATGCAATTAACAGCACAGCAGTCTTTGTAATTAGCGACATAATACGATCGCAGCAGCGCGCAGTGTACTTATGACTATATGAAGAAATATTTAATATTAATCAATATTATAAATGCTGTTTGTTAATTATGTCATTTGGAAAGAATGGCGAATGATAAAATGAAGCCTAACTTGGATTTGAATGTATCTTACGCAGCACATGTTGAAGTCTCTGGTGCTTTCATGTGTGCCGTATTGTATTCAGGATACCCGCTTGAAGTGCAAATAAAAAAAGCTTTATAATTCAAGAATAAATGTATTAATTGATGATTATTTCTTTTTATTTCCGCAGATCGACCGCATCATCTTTTGCGTCTTCTTGGAAAACGACTACAGGATTTACAACGGGAAGATGTCCACCTACTTCCCTACAGGTATTTGATCTTTTTTATTGCTCGCGTCGCTTTATTTACCGTTCTGCATATCTTATGCGTTTCTGAATCTGCTAATTTACATGGATATAGATGTCAGCCTTGCTTTGAGAGGTGGTTAACATGCTCTTTGAGTACAGATAAAGCAATTGAAATAACAGCTCATGCACACATCATTCATACACACACATGTCAGCCTTCATGCATACCTTCAATAACAGCATTGAAGAAAATTATTCACTGAATGAATGGGCCAAGCATTTTCAACAGGCTAATTATGAGCCAAAGCTGTATAGTGTAGGAGTGCTGGCTAATATGAAAATATAATGAAGTGTCAGGTCATTTATTTTTTTATAGGGGATCCTACAGGACAAAAAAAAAAAAAAATTATTAAAATGCAAAGCTTTTTAATCTATGAACCTCAGAAACTGACACCCTGCTGCCTAAATGTTCTTGGCACCTTTGATGTAAATATTTCTATCCCCATCTTGACATACATTCAGAATTGAGTTGCATATGCGAAGGCTTCATTAAAAGCAGTTGAGGTTCAACATGAAGTGAAATAGGCTTCTACGTTGATTTGCAAAGCAGTAAAACAGTTTTGGAAGTAATGTATAGAGTAGATTAGTTATGACGGTCCTGATACTGAACCTTGTGGGATACCATGCAGGATGGATCTCTCTTGACTTGTTTCTTTTTGAGAAGGGAGATATGTGGTTGCTCATTAAATTGCTTTATTAGTTAACAAGTTAAATAGGTTACCAAACTAAAATTTATATGAGAGGTGTTTAAGTTAAACCAGGACTTTTGATTTTTCAGAATACCAGAACAGATATGAGAGTAAAAACTTGCCTTATTTCTCTATATAATCCCCTGCTAAACTAATGCACTTATCCCAGCGTTTCAATAGTGCTTGGATACCATCTAGGTAGAACGTTTTCTCAGTACGCCGGAGCCATGATCGAACTACCTTCTTCTCATTTGAAACGCTGGCCTCCCAGGAACTCCTTTAACAGTCCAAACATGTGGAAGTGGCTTGGAGCTTGGTCAGGGCTATAGAGCGGATGTGACGATAACTCCCAGCTGAGTTCCTGTAATGTACAAGTAGTGTTAGTGAATGAATTGTGTGTACAGTTCCCACAGACAGATGCGTCTCTTCTGCAAGTTATCCGTAAGTTTTCTAGGATCAGGTGTTCCACTTGGCGAATGTTCATGCAGTGAACATGCTCTGAGCCACCACCTCACCTGAGCGTCTCATCACCGTACTGTGCTTGAAGTCTTCTGTAAATGTCAGTCAGTTTTATTCCTTCATTCACGAGAAATTTCATCAAGTCCCAGTTAGACTCCTCCTGTTAGATTCAACTTCACAATGTTAACTCTCCGGAAACACCCAAACACACAAGGAGAACAGGTGTGGGACAGTCAATGAGTGAGCGTACAGTATAATATTTTATTTTTATTCGCTCTCAGAAGTTGATTCGGCGTAGGCTGAAGTTCCTCGTACAGAGTGCGATCCAACGTGGCTCTGATTCTGTCATCACGTACAGTCATCCAAAACCAGGGGAAAAGACCTCTGATGTATTTGAGGCAGAGCCACAGTGAATCATTGTCAGTGAATCACACAACGCCTCACACCTTTGCAAGTCTGGTTCTCGTTCGATTGTCAGCGTGGGCCTGTCCCTGTTGCTGAAGTGGTACGTGACCCTCACAGACTAAATCTCTATCTAGGCTCTTTGGTCTGTCTTTGGTTTTGTTCTCCCTCTCATCCCACCTCCTTTCCTGTTTCGCCATGGCGCGAATCTCCTGAGACAGAACATCATCCAGTTCCCACAAGCCAGTTCCCGTTTTGCAGTCACGTTCCATGGAAAGGGCACCGCTCTCAAAGGACGACCCTTTTACTGATGTTGCTTTGCCTCCCCAGATGATAAACAGTCACATTATGCAGTAAAGAATGCTTTGTAGACCTGTTGGCCCTTCCTTAGCATCCCTGTCACAGAGTCTAGAGCATGTTCTATTCGATGATGAGGCCCTGTGGAGAACTTTTCAAACAGAAGTACCGTGAGGATTATGTTATTCACTCCAATGTTCATAGATACACACACACACACACACTCTCTGTCTTTCCCTGCGGCCCCACTGAAAGATGGCAGCCACTGGAGAGTCTCTGATTATATTGGGCCACCTCCTGCACACTCGGCCCGTCTCTTTGCGTTAGCTCTGGGAGATGAGACAGCGTAGCCACTTTTTTCTCTCCATAACCACTCTCTAAGATTATGCCAGCTAGAATGAGCACATTGCCAGCACGAATGATCTTGTGCATAAAAACAGGTCTCTTAATGCGATAACACAGAGGAAAGGGAGTCTTATTTTTGTTATTTTCCAATCCAAAGTTGTAAACTAAAACCAAAGCCTTTTTTTCTTCTGTAAATGTCAGTTTTATTTCTTCATTAACGAGAAATTTCAACAAGTAGACTCGGACGGCCCTCCTGTTAAATTCAACTTCACAATGTTAACTCTCCGGAAACACCCAAACACACAAGGAGAACAGGTGTGGGCCAGTCAATGAGTGAGCGTATAATATTTTATTTTTATACGCTCTCTGAGGTTGATTCGGCGTAGGCTGAAGGTCCTCGTACAGAGTGCGATCCAATGTGGCTCTGATTCTGTCATCATGTACAGTCATCCAAAACCAGGGGGAAAAGACCTCAGATGTATTTGAAGCAGCCCTTTTTTTATATTTCTTTTTTTTCCCCCTAATCTAAAAATATAAGAGTACTTATTTAAGTCACCTCTTAGTCTGAATTAGGTGTGAACTATCCATGCCACTGGCTATATTTGTTTCTCACGCACAGAATAGTAATATCTTTATTTGGATCAAAACCTGTGTGCCGTAACTGGGATGTCGGGATGGGGGGGTTGTTAGATTGTTTGGAAGAAAGAAGAAGAATGTGATGCTGAAATTTGGAATATTTCACCTGCCTCTGCCAGCATGCTCTGTGAATTCTGGCTGTGATAATTCCTCAAGCTATACTACTTATTTTTATGACCTGTCTTGAATGGAGATGTTTTTTCACACAGGATTTTTCTTTATACCTGACAGTATTATTTTCAAATGATTCTAGTTGAAACGCTATAACTAAATTAAACTATAGTAGTAGAGCTGCGAATCATAGCTACACGGTCGATTCAATTTGATTTGATTTTGGAGAAATTGCGATTTTTTATTTGATTTGATTCAATCACACAAGCATATCTAATCTGTCTTACGCAGCTATATTTCTTACAGGTTTTGAAGTATTTAAATGAGCAAAAATAATTAATGAACATTAAAATACTCTGCAACTTGTGTTGATCGTTAAAATATCGTATCTCATACAAAGCGATTATCGTTGGTTTTTGTTTTTACTGCCACACTATTGCTCCACACTCCAGGCCAGTAGGTGGCAGTAATGCAGCAAGGCAAGGCAGGTTTATTTGTATGGCACATTTCATGCACAATGGTAATTCAAAGTGTTTTACATAAAAGAAAAGAAAATAATCATAAAATGAAATAGAAAATAATAGCAATAAAACTTATTGAAGAAAATTTTTAAATTAGATTTAAAATAAAAAAAAACAGTTTGCAATGAAACATTTAAACTAATTAAATTTGAATTTAAAGTTTAAAAAAAATAGAAAACTAATTAAAACGAATTAAAATTGAATTTAAAATAAAAGTAAAACAGTTTAAAATATTAGGTAAACATAAAATAATGCAGTCGGTTCGGACGTAATGCATTCACCGCCCATCAACTGAAAAGAAGGATATATTTATTTAAAATATATATTTTGCAGGTACTTAGCAGAAGATTTGAGCAGTTCCTATTTTCCTCAAATTTCAAGAATTTGTCAAGTTTAGACGATTTAACGATTATAGGTTATCTAGTTTAAAAATACGGATTGACTCGGCAACAGTAACTGGCTCATTCATGCAGTGAATTAAACCGACCTACAAAAGATTGATTAAATTGCATAAACGATTTAATCGCACAGCTCTAATTAAGCGGCTAATTATAAAGCCTATAAGCAGATACCAAGAATTAGTGAATAAATGTGGACCTTTTCATGCTAAGGCACAGGTTCATTTTGTGGGTCCTATTTTTTATACAGTATACTGTACCTGTATATTTAATCCTCTGACCACATGAAAGTAATAATCTCCCAAAACATGCAAGTATTTTAATGTTACCTTACTTTCTCGATAGAAATTTTATGGCAAGGTTGTTTTTTTTTCTTTTCTTTAAAAATATGTCTTGTTAAAAATGGTGTCTTGTTTTTTTTGTTTTGTTTTTTTTTGTTTTTTATTTCCAGTTTAGAATAGGCATTAGCTGTCTGTTCACTCTAAATAACATGTTCATGTCCAATTCAAATGTAGTTTTGCAAATGTCTGTAAGTCAGTGCACTTTACTTTTAGCATTATGTAAATGAAATGCAGGTGTGGTAGCATGGCAAGTAGCATTGTTATTAAAGCCGCAGGTGGTGAAGGTGAAAGGTTTGGGAGATTAAAAAGAGATAGAGCTCATTTCAGGGTAAATGACATTGTGGCAGCGGCAGGGTCGCCGATGTTAATTGCGACCCCTGGGTGATTAATGAGATTCATCTGCTCTGTGAAGTTCTTAAAACTGCGTTTCTTTTTCATGCTCTGACAAATTCCAGTCTTTCACCCTCTGTTAGTGAGTTCTTCATGAAAGCACCAGTCTTTGTTCTATTAAAGCACACCCCCCGAACTGACATCAGGGTCTTTATTACCGCCGTTATAGCTAACGTTTGGCAAGTCAAGAGGGAGAAACGGCACAAACACCCTGGTTACCACCCGAGATGAAGAATACTTATCCGGTATAAGTGGCGCCTGCAGTGATCATTAGAACTTGTGTCCCTAATGGCATGTAAGATATTGATTGAAGAAACTGATAAGATATTGATTGTAGCAAGGATACTGTAGCTTGGTTAACATGGCCGTGTGTGTGTGAAATCTCACCTCAGGACTCACCTCGGGTTGTGGGAGAGAAATATAATAAGACCAATTTAGCACCTCTAGTGTTCCTGTCATAAAAAAAACACTGTGAGAATATAAAGTCTTCGAAAAGCACAATCTTTGCACTACTTCATCCCTGCAGGATCCAAGGAGCCTGGGAAAAAAAAGCCCTGCAGCTTATTTGTACCGGGCCTTAAAGGCCTGTCGTATTCTGTTCAGATATTCACATTTAGCTCGCCAGAAGTGTCACTGTCACTTTAGCTCTTGTATCTCAGCTTCCTCTTTCTCATTTTGTCTTTGTCTGTTTAACAAGTCTTACACCATCATCCATCAGATCAATGTATTTTTTTTCCCTTCTCACTATTTCAGAAAGTACAGTCAAATGTGAAGCTGATCTCAAGAACCGTCAAGGAATTATATATATATTTTTTTTAAAGATGTAAATCACTGAGTTCAATTCAGTTCACCATTTTTTTCCGACATCAGCTTCAGAAAAGGCGTGTTTTTGTGCCCCGATATCAACTTTGACACGACTCTTAATTCCGATGCATTAATTATGTCTTTTTATACCACAGGCCTGTTGATTACTCAGCTCTGATTAATCAGAAGGCGGTGATTGATTTTCTGTAGCAGCAGCTTTGACAGTAATCCCAGCTGCAAGGCAAATCACAGGTTTATAGAAACACACTCATTCTAATACAGTATAGTCTCTATGGTAACAACTCGGGACTTCACAGTGACTTGTACGGCAGACATGACACATAGCTATTCATCAACACACAGGAAGCAAAGTGTTTGTAGCATTTATGAAAAGGATCTCAAGCATCAGCAGTCAGCCATGTTCTCGCCACGTGAAAGCCCTGACACTGGAGACTCCTTCCAGGAATCTAAAAAGCATCCTTACAGAATTAGTACAATTCTACAGGGTGGGTGAAAATAGACTAGGCAATAATTAGTGGCTATAGAACATTGGCGACCTTATTTTCACCATTTAGCTCGTTCTGTGCATTAGTGATGGGAAGTTTGAATCATTTTAGTAACTCGGTTCTTTGAATCTCGTTCATTAAAATGAACGAATCTTTTTTTGAGTCATTTCGTTCATTTCGTTCTTTTGATCAGAAATAAATTAAAATGTTGCATTT
>JAQMYI010000039.1:30382710-30398619 GCA_030014275.1 Clariallabes melas
AGAGACGCCCCCCCCCCCCCACCACCACCACCACCCGCCCCCCCCTCTAACAGGGGTCAAAACGAAGCAGCTTACAGCCGTGCCGCTAATGACAAAGAAACATTATTAGTAGCGTCTCTATGGAGAATTGGCCCTTCATGGGCTGAACTAGAATCAGCGTCTTTATCCCAGAGTTTCATATTAGCATTATATCGAGGAAATGTCAGCCCCAGCAAGCACTTCAGTGACAGACAGATAAATATCCGCTTTATTAATATTCAGGAACGAAATGATTATTTTCCATTCCATCCCTAAGCATGTTAATTAAAGATGAAATAGGTAGACATGAGGCAAGGTCAAGATCCATCGCACGAAATTACTTGATTAGTTGCACGTCAACCCTGTGACTCGTCGGAATTATGAAGCGTCTGCCTTTGGCTTTTGGAGTCATTATGCATGAGGCGAGTTGAGAGAAGTGTAAGAGAAGTTTTAGCTGAAAAGCTTTTAAAATTAATAAATAAATGTTCAAATTGGATCAAAATCAGAGCCATAGCAAAATCTGCAGAAAGGCTGTTAAGGAATGTCATCACTGGAGCGTTCTGCAACATTAGGGGTGGAAGTAATGTCATGGCTGCTTTATTCAGTCGTTATACGATGTAACTAAAGTTGAAAACGCTACCCTGGATGAGCTTCTTTTTTTTCCCCTTTCTTTTTACATTTTTATTCTATGTCATGCTTGAGAAATCAAATAATGCACTAAATACTATGAATTACTTTACATGCTAGACATCGTGCCTGTAACCTCGCTGACAGACTAGCATAGCAAGCTACTGTAAATTTGACAAACTTCATCCATCAACCAGAGGCGCAAACTTTATTTCTCCCTCTAAACATGTAATAAGAGGTCATGTACTGTATGACATGGTAAAATGATACGTCAATTATAAGTTATACTTCCAGAAATTGTGAACCAGTTGGAGGGAGGAGCTAAGGAAATTTCAAAACACACTTGCCACAGGATTGTTCTAAGGAACCATTTGAGCCAATCTTTTGGATTTGTCATTTCGCCATACACAATTTGAATAGAACTGGAAAAGTCTCAATGAAAACTTGCTCTGTTTCCGATGTTGCTCGTCAGTGTTGCTGAAATTGCATTGTTTTGTACAGTACGCAGAAAACGAATCATCACTTCAGGAGTATTTTGACACTAAAATATGTAGTTATGAAATGTACCATTTAGTATTCAGTCCTATTTGCAAGGTGGTATCAAAACGTTTTGAGACTAGTTTTGTAACACACCAGCAGATGGCAGCACATAGCTGCACACACAGTCGCAGAGAGCACCGGCCTTCATAAGTCAGTGTGCCAAAAGACATCGTCCTGTGTACATCTGGAGCTGTGCAACTGGTGCTGTTCTGACCACGTGCATTACCACATCTGCGATTTCATATGGACAGCAAGATTAAACATGAAACAGCGAGCATGCAATCGTTGAAAAAGTGGAACTTTACTGGAAGACGACAAGAGATCAGGACGAACGAAAATTTTGAAACCGTTCGGCAACTTGTGCATGATGTTTGTCTGAGAATTTTCGTATTCACCATACGAGCCATATAATAAAGTATTAATATGTAAGTAATAAAGTACCTTCTTGTAAACAGAGCTAACTTTTTTGATACCACCTCGTAACTAGCCTAACAGCTAATAAATAGCACAAATGATGCCGTGAACAAGATGCATGCCAGTATTTATTTAGTAATTCAAAGTAAAAGTAATTTAAAAAATAATAATAATAATAATAATAATAACAAATATTCAAACTTATAAATTCCTGTAATAATATCCAGCCTTTTTGTAATTAAATTATTTCCCTGGTCAATATCGCAACTTCAGTTTTTATGCAATTAATTGTGCATCTTATTTTTTATAAGCCTGCACACTGGCTAGAACTGGAACACCACAAAAACTTCATCAGCAACACAGCGAGTTTGAGACAAATGCTGGAGCATGTTTAATGGACCTAAATGGAAGTAGGATTATTTTATTACAGTGCCTCTGATTTGCAGCCATTAGGTGGTGTTCTTTATATAGCATGCTACCCTGTTTTAAAAGCATAGCATATTTCATTGGAACACCCGGGGGACACCATGCACCTGGAAAGAATGTTTATTTTAGTGACCTCATCATTAATAACATACATATATATACAGTAACTAGTGCACACCATTAGATGCTGATTGCCGATGTAAGATTTGTACAAAATAGTAATGTGTGTGTGCGCACACAGATCATCCATAACGTTATGACCACTCGCCTAATACTGAGTGGGTCCCCCCTTTTACCACCAAAACTGCCCTGTGCACCATCTGGCACCAAGCCATCACATCAATTGGATTGAAAGCTGGAGAGTTTGGAGACCAAGTCAACACCGCAAACTCTTTGTTGCGTTCCTCCAACCATTCCTACACCGTTTTTTTTTTTTTTTTTGCAGCATAGCAGAGCGCATTATCCTGCAGAAAGAGACCACTGCCATGAAGAGGTGTACTTGGTCAGCAACACTGTTTAGGTAGGTGGTACGTGTCAGAGTAACACCCACGTGAATGGCTGGAGCCAAGATTTCCCAGCTGAACTTTGGCCAGAGCATCACAGTGCCTCCGCCGGCTTGCCTTCTTCACCATAGTGCATCCTGGTGCCCGCACACACTTGACCATCCACATGACGTAAAAGAAAACATGATTCATCAGAGCAGGCCTCCTTCTTACTGAAAATTTCTCCGTGATCCAGTCCTGATGGTCACTTGGCCATTGTAGGCTGTGGACACCGGTCCTCATGGACACCCACATGGCGACACACAGATTCATAGCATTATCCTTGTCGACATGTTCTCTCCTTGACCATGTTGCTGATTCACTGGTTTTCAATTGGATTCCATTGGGTCACATTTGGTACAGTATGTCCTGACAAGAACGTCCCACAAGAAGCCAGAACACCTGGGTTTATTCTCATAGCATCATCCAACAACTTACTGAATTTCATCTAGGTCTAAGTCTATAATTAATACACTTCGCTAGCTAGCCAACCAGACTACAGGTTCCCTGGCAAGCACTTACTATAGCTATTCACTTTGTTCCTTGTACACCCCTGGAAGGTAATGTGTTTCGCGTAGATGGATAACATACACCGCATATACAGTACAGCTTAACAGTAAATGTCAGCATCTGTGAGCAAGCTGTTGGCTGGAAAAGACACTTTGGGATACCATCCAATACACTTCAGGCTGAAAAAACAGGAGGAAAGCGATATCAAAGAGGATAAATGATGCTAGATGGGGGAAGCAATCTAACGGAGGAGTCTGCTGGGGTAGCTGTTGCACAACTTGTGTATGATTTGGCATTTGTGGGGTTAAGAGTTAGCCAGATATACAAGCAGATCAACATGTAGGCTGTAAGGTCAGTCTGGTAACGGTGATATTCAGCAGATGAGAGCGAGAAGAAGAGATAATGAGAATTGTGGGAGAAATAACTCAAACAAGTCGCCTGTGCGTGTGTGTGTGTGTGTGTGTGTGTGTGTATACAGTATGCAGCTAAAGCTTCAGTTTACACCGGATTAAAAATGTAGCCAGCTAAAGTACTTGAAGGTTCCTCGGCCCATCACCGCATATCTTGCAAAGGTTACCCCACACACACACACACGCATGCACACACACTCGCGCACACACGTAATGCATGAACTAGCAGGCTGCAGAGCTACAGCTGTTGATCCTGACACTGTCACTCACCTTTTCTTCTTCTTTTATGTCTCATGAATAATTCATGCTGCTGGCTTTTCTGTGCTGCTGTGGTCAGATAAGTGTGACCGCTTGCAGCTGCGCTGTGAAGAGTGCCTCTGATTTTCTCACTATTAGCTCCCTTATTAAATCACCTAGATTGAAAAAAAAATGCATAGGCACATTATGGTTTCCAAAACATGGCATTAAAATGTTCACTTTTTTTTTCTTGGCGGTAAAAGGTCATGCTTGGAAAGCTTGGACAATTTACATAACCGTGTACGTCACTGGATAGACGAGATCGTGTCAGAACCCTGTTACGCTGCTACCATCTACTGGTGGACTTTTTTTCCCCTTCAATTTCCCTTTGCATTAACACACCTAAACCAGATACTGTATTAATGGAGGTATTTCGAAACAGAGGGTTTAAGATGATGTGCTGTTAGATGATGTGCTGTTAGATGATGTGCTGTTACTGTAGATGATGTGCTGCTCAGAAAGAAACAGTAAGTCAGTCTGGAATTATTTTTCCAATAGTTTCTTTAAATATTGCCAGAATCATTGGAGTGTTAGAGGATAGCACAGGAGCAGGAGCCAGTAAACCACATTGAGCAAGAACCATTAGACTGTTACAAGTCATCATGAAACAGGAATCGCTAGACTAGACGAAGATGCTACGGTTCGGGAGCTTGTAGACTTTTAGAAGCAGAAAGCGTTAGACTTTTAGAAAATGACAGATTTTCAAATTTCCCTCAAAGCCTTTGCCAGGTGTGTGTGTGTGTGTGGACTAATCTTGTTTGCCAATTTGTGCCCTCCTGCAGTTTTTAATGTATTACGAGGTCAATAGGTCGACCTCCCGTGATATTACAGCTGCACTTCCCCTAGGCTCAAAACTGAATAAATATCAAGTCAGGATTGATTGATTGATGAGATAAAAGCCCAAGCAGCATCATGTTGAATTTGATTGACGAAATCTCCAATACTGCTCAAGGAGCCGAGGCTGATGAAAAAGCAATGCGTTTAGCGTTTAATAAGGTTTTAATCGTCAGGTCCAAAATCAAACTGTTTAAAAATAATAATAATAATAATAATAATGCCATTAATGCATTGGCGCTGCCCAAGCAGACAGATTTATTGGTGTCATGGCTTTTATTGCCTCAATTTGTCCTAAATGTCATCGAGAGAGAGAGAGAGAGACCGTGAGAGCGAGACGGAGATTAATAAACAGGAAAAACACGACGAGTTCTACAGTAGATGTCGGTATGAATTAACATGCTCACTGATCCTGAGATGTCTCTCATCTTCTCCCATCCAACTTGATGAGATGCATTCAGTTATCTGCAGGATTTCTTTTCTTTCTTTTTTTTTTTTTGATAAATATCGAATAGTACCACTCCTAAAGCAATTAAACCGAACTATTGAAAAGCTTTAGATGTGCTCAAGTTGATTTTCAGTCACGTGACGTCATGATAAGGACAGCAAATGCTAAAAGACTGAATATCACCAGAATAGCATCGCCGTTTCCCTCATCTATCATATTTCTGCCATTTTATCTCTGCATAACTTAATTGTATGTCTGGCATTTGCATCTAAAGACTGTTGCTGTTCCTCCTCAACATGAGGACCAAAGAAGTGTCAGTGCCAGTGAGAAGGATCATCATGAGGCTGAGCAATCTGAATAAATCATAATAAATTATAATATATTAGAGATCTATCCAAAAACAAAAAAAAAAAACACAGATACGTGTTACAGCTACTTAAAAATCCATTGAATAGTCTGTAGAGTTTCGGGATTCGTTTTTATGGACAAGGATTAATGTGTACAAGTGGGGAAGTGTGAAGGTGCATGTTTGTTTTACGTCCATGTGGGTTGTCTTGTTTGTTTTTATGTCCTATAAAAATGCAAGTTGTGGTGGGATTGACTCTACATTGGATGTAGATGTGAATAAGTCTGTGGATTGTGTGTATGTGTGTGTGTGTGTGCATTGACACCCAGACCGGGATAAAGAAGTTACCAAAAGTGGACAGATGAAGATTGGAAAAACGTCACCTTGTCTTTTTCCATTCTTCAGCTGTCCAGTTTCGGTGAGCTCGTGTTCATTGGTCCATTTAGCTTCATAGTTGACTTTTTTTTTCATTTTATTATTTTTTTTTTTTTTTTTTTTTTGCGAGAGCTCCTCTTAATGAAAGTCGCAGTCTGGAACCGTGCCATGCATACAGTCAGCACTGCCATTTATCCATTTGCTGTTGAGCTCCTTTAAAATGTTAGACAGGCCGGTTTACTTAATGTCCTCCAGAAAAGAAAAAAGAAAAAAAAAGTTTTTTTTCCGCTGGCTTTGCTGCCAGTGAAGTTAAAGTGTACCACCTCATGGTGGCCTGGGCGTGTGGCTGCCAGTGAACTGCTTCACTAATCTTCATCGATGATGTGACTGGTGATGGCTGCAGCAGGATGAATCCTGAAGTGTACAGAAGCAGAGAAATGCTCGAATACAGCCAAATGCATCACAGGTCATATTGACTTAATGTCATAACTCTAAGAGGTGCTTACTGCCAAGAAATGGAATGGTCTTGACATAACCTGGACCTCAAGTACTCGACAAACTGAAAAATTTAAACCCTTCTACAGAAAGCAAACAGCAAAAAAAAGATATAAAATATGGCTACATTACAGAGGAAAGATTTAAACCACTGCAATGAAGAAACCAATCACAATTGTTTAATTATGATTTCACTACTGTTGATGTGTAAGAGGCTTGCTGCTGTAAAATCCCTGCATGGATCAATACGGAAATAATATGCAAATCCTGAAATTAGACATTCTACATTTTATCATCCAGGTCATTTCAGATTGAAGCAACGCAATCTAGTATAGACATGAACTGTGACATGAACTTACTCAGTGTTCTTGAGCTGTTCATCCCTGACACTCACCTTCGTTTATTTTCCAGATCCTAATAAAAATGATGCTGATGCTGATTATAATGATGTTCACATGGAAAGCCAGGGTAAGCCAATAATGCTTCTTTTTTTAAGTGCGGGTGCATGGTAATTTATTTATTTTTTTTTGTGAGCGAATATTAACTACAGTACCTAATTGCATATACAATGGGTTTAGGAAGAATTCAGAACGTTTGCTGCATTAAATTGTGTTTAAAACGGATTCTATTGTCTTTTTAGACAGACAGTAATACATAACGACAAGGCACAAATGTGATAAATTCTCATTAGAGAAGCTTTAAAATCCTTTATTCATTATTTCATGAAGAGTTTATGGCAGCAATTACACCATCTAGATTTCTTGGGTAGTCTCTACGACTTTCTTTTTTTGCACATCTGTATTTATGCAGTTTCTCCTGTTCTTCTTGGCATATCTGCACAGGTCCAGAAAAAAATAAACTGGATTGGGAGAATCTGTTGAATGTCATCTCTCACTCTCTCAATTTTGACTGGCCTTACTCAAAGAGTTTGTCTTGGCTGTATGCTTTGGGTTGCTATTGTGCTAAAAGGTGAACCTTTGCTTCAGTTTGTGGAATGATGCTGCCACCACCATGTATCACCATAGGGAAGGTCTTGCCAGCTAATAAGAAGTACCTGGCATTTTCACCAAATATAGGTGACTCAAACTTGTGCTTGCAGAGGAAAAAAAAAACTCCACTTTTGTAGCATCAGTCCAGAGTTTTTTTTCTTTTTCCTCATGCTCTCAGACATCCAAATACTTGCCATATGGCTTTTATTCAGGAATGGCTTCTGTCACCTCTGCTATTCTACCATATTCACCTCATTCATGTGGTATTTCAGGCAAGTTCTTCTTAAGCATTACAAGAAAAGCCATTTGGCTCTTAGTAATCTCCTTGAGCAAGACAGTTCTAGTCTAGGTTACAGAGTTTGGCATGACAGACAGCTCTGCAAAGAGTTCCGGTGGTTCTAAACTTTTTCCATTTCACAATAATGGAGCCCACTGATCCTCCTGGGAACGTTCACTGTTTCAGAAATGGTTTTATACCCTTGCCCAGATCTGTGTCTCAACACAATTTGATCATGAATGTCTGTGGAGAGTTGCTTGGATTTCATGGCTTGGATTCGGGTCTAACATTCACTGTGAATTGTGGGAAGTTTTACACACAGACGTGTGCCTGTCTGAATCACATCCAATCTATTGAATTTGTGACAAGCAGGATTCGGTCATGTTCGCAAGATGATCAAAGCACACAGGATGCACCTGAGCTCAATTTGGATCCATCTAGACGGGGGTCCTATTTCGGATTTGGATTTTTTTTTTAATTAATAAAAAAATACAAAAAAAAAACATGTTTTCACTTTGTAGTGTATGAGCAGAAAGTCAGACTGATCCATTTTAAATTAAATCTATAATACTCACTGTAAAAACAAACTTGTAGAATGCGAATCCTTGCCAGTAGTACAACATTGTGATATAACGAAAAATACCAAGGGATTGTTTTCAGGATGATGTGGCAGCATCACACGAGCAGCTCAAATTCTTTTGCTTTCCTGTCCCCGTATCCACAAACACCCTTTTCATCAACTGAGAATCTTTATCCCTGATGATAATGAATCTAATCTAATTAATAAGCTATGCTAATTAGGTAACTAATACTAACAGGGATTGATAAGTGCCTTTTCTGGGGTAAAGCTGAGCGCGTCAGAGGTATATAGACAGGCATGCTGTGAAGTATTTACTCTGTACTCTGAGGGGATGTTGCATCAAGAGTTAATGAGCTGTTTCTCCCTGACACTATGCGTTTTTCATCTTCCAGATGTTGAGTTGCAGAGCCAGGGAGGTAAGCTGATGTTGCTTCATTCACACATCAGGGAAATCTCAGAATCATAATTTTTTTTGCAGCAAGTTACTGTAGATTGCCTTAAAGTTGTAGATGTGTAGAGGAAATGCACAATCCAGCATGCACAGGAGTGTATAAAGAGACTGAATCTCCAAAACCAGGTTCCAAAGTGAACAATAAACCTCACACCAGTCTGATGATTATTATACAGCGTGGTTCGACATTGTCAACGATTTTCTTGTGAGAATTTTGGGTTTTAATTCCAGCTTGGAGGCTTGATTAGATATTGATCCAAGAAGCCCCATGGTGGGATTGCACACACTGTTCTAATGATAAAAGAATAAGGAATGTGTTTTTGTAAGATCTGGTTTGTAAGCAAGCTTCTTGTGATATACTGTATATATATGTATATATATATATTTTTTTCTGATTATATTTTCTGATTATAGGCATGGATGTGGACCAACCTGATACCCCAAACCAGCCACCAGGTATTATAATTACTGTGCTGCTCCAGATGTTATTTTCTAAAGTGCATGAATCTAAGGTGCCTTTTATTCTTATCGTCAGTGGCTGATAATGAGACTCGCGCTCTATTTTCATGCAGGCGCAAAAGTAATATAATGGTGTAACTCCAGCATTTATAATTTGAGTGCTTTTTCTATTCCTCACCACGTTTCCACATTCTATTTTTACACGCAGACATGAAAGCGCCTCAACATTTCAGTCCCATTTCCTACAATGAGATTTTGGGGATGATTTGATCTATTTTCCTGTTCTTCCCAACAGGCTCGTTTACATCGTCTAACTACTAACTAGGTATCAACTGGGTAATAAATATGAGTAATAAATATGACAAAATATCTCAGTTGTGGTTCTTGAACATGAATTAGACAAAATATCTAACAAAAGCATGACGTTGTACCACGTTATAATGGCGTTGGACAAATCAGCATTCTTGCCGCCCAGGACAAGTGTGTTTCATGTCACGTTAAGTTGGGTGGGGACCTTCACTTATTTTTACAAAACACACACGTTGTGTGTTTAAACATATTATCCTTTGTATGCTGTAACTTTTCCATGATACCGTATAAAACATTATTGACTTAACCACTTTCCCACTGCCTGCTGCACTACACACATTGCCCAAGGCACAATTTTTACTAGTTTAGGATTAATTATCGAGCACTTGTATAACTTTGCTGTTTCATCATCAACACCCTTGGGCTCATCACCTGTAGGTGTTTCTTGAGTGTCTCACTTTATCTCTCCAGGTGTTTCTATCTTCATCTATATGGCTCAGTTCCTGCAGGGAGTCTTTTCCGCACCTTGCCTTTACATCATCTAATCGTCCCCTGTGCATTCTTCGTCTTTTGTTCTTGCCATCCATCATTCCGAGCATTATCATGTTGAGTTTACTAGTGTTGTAGCTTTCAAACAGCTGTAGCTTTCTTCCTAATTTTGCTGCTTATTTCCAGTTAAACTTGTTGATTACTAAGGACACTAGCAAGATTCAATTAACTGACAAAGCAATTGCTTAAATTTTGAAAAATGATAGCCAGAATTTTTATTTCTGTGATCATGTTAATTACACAACAGTTAATTCCGACTTAGCAATCTGATTGGACGAGAGGCATCCCACAAGACAGTAACAGCACTGGGACATCAAACTATATGTATCACTCTGCGTCCCAGGTGTTCTAACCGTTAATTAAACTAACTGGGGGAAAGAAGGTCAGTACGGTTCGCCATACAGAAGAGAGAGCAGCTGCCTGCAAAGACCTACATTCAAAACCAGTCAGAGAAGCACTTTCAGCTAGGAACCACAGCCAAAAATGTTACATCAGATTAAATAACACTTTAATAATTACTTCTAAGTTGTTCTGAATTGCCTCTAAATAGTCAGTGTTGTTTTATTAATAACTATTTAATATTAAAAATTTGTTAGTTTTTACATGATGCAAAAACAAACAGACAAACTAGAATTCCAGAGGTACAGACACGCCAACTTTGCAGTTTTATTATATGTATAAATTACGAGGCTAACTAGCAAACTAGCACACGTCAAGGGCATTACTTGGTGTGTGAGACAAGTGATGCACACACTAGTGACTAGCTTTCCATTTTACACTACTTGGGATTTAACCCTGTATCCAGGAAGTTAACTGATATTCGAAAGCGGAATAAATGGAAATATACAGAGAAACCTGTTAGACTTACAAGACCATCCACCACCTCCATGATTTATTCTCCTCACCTTTTGTCCACATATTTCCTGTAAGAATTTAAAACTACTTAATTACAGTAACTTTCGGTCGCCAGCTCAACACTAGTTCAAATTCAAATTTTATTCGTCACATACACAGTGATGCACAGTATGATATGAAGTGAAATGCTTTTATGACTGCTGATGACCTCAAGATTTCAAAAAGAAAGTTTCAGTATGAAATAAGAGAAATAAGTTATGGGCAAGATAATGAGCGGAATGTGCAGAAAAGTGTGCAAGAGTCACGGATGGTGGAAGTGATGTGATGTTGGAGCAAAATAACTGATTAAATCAACAAAGAAGTCATAATCTGTTAATGATAAATGATGTTTGTTGAACTGTTGTATAAAAGCAAAATCATACTCGAGGTTGTGCTGTTATGCTGCCAAAACTATTACAGCCGTGCTGATATTCAGAACAACAGCACTCGTGTCATATTGCTTAATTATTAAACTTATCTTGTGTCAATGCATTTAATTAACCCTGTCATACATTATTATGTTAAGATCGCTATAATTTTTTTTGCCTAGGCAGGTTTCCAGGAAGACAAACTGTGGCACTCGGCAACACACTGCGCAGTAATAAAACACAAATAAGAGATATGAATATTCAGAATCCAAAATGAAAGTAAATATAAATAAATATAATTTATTAAGACCTTGTTAAATTTTTAAAAAGGCTTAGAGGCTTAGATTTGTTAAACAGAAATCTCAGAGTTTTATTATTATTATTATTATTATTATTATTATTATTGTTGTTGTTGTTGTTGTTGTTGTTGTTAAGAATTTTAAATGTTATCCCTAGCAATTTCAAAACAAAGATTCGAAATGTAAATGTATTAAATGTACCACATAAAATATATATATATATCTCCTGTATTTGTTTTAGGTTTTGTCAGTAAATACTTTATTTCTAATATTAAATGAAAAATACTTTTTGACATAAGAAGCACAAGGGGTGCTAATTCTTATACAAACTCAGTTTATTTTTTCATGGTATACAGTAAATCGCATTTGAATGCTGATCATCATAGTTTAAAGACTTTAGTCACAGGAGCAAATTTAATGAGCACAAATAAATACTACTGATCTACAAATGCTCTTCTAAGTCTTTAGATTTAATCATTCACATTCTCTTTCGTTCTCTTTCGTTCCCTCACACACTGAAGTTGCTCCTCATCCCTCAGGGCATTTGACTTATGAGAGAGAGTCATTAATGTCAAACTCCAAGGCGAGAGTCTCGAATGCTGATCCCATTCTTTACCGTGTCTTCTTCTGTTCTGCTCCGTGCTACAGTTCCACATTTACATACCTCGGAGCAGCAGCTTGTGTTTTCCTTCTTCCCTTGTGATTTAGTTTCACCCTCCCTGCATTGACAGCCGTGTCACCATCACCATCCTCAAGTGCCAGTTTCTTGGATTTGCTTTCCGGCCAACAGAAGCAAAACTAATGTTCGTCTTGGCCCGAGCCCAAAAGCAGGCACTCTTTGCAATTATACTCCATAGAGACGAGGAAAACAAGAGAAGAAGAGGAAGAAAAGTAAGAGAGGGGCCAGGTGAAGCAGCACTGCTTAAAACAGGGCTGCATCCTCAATTTAGCATGGAGCACCTGCACACCATGTTTAATGATGTGCAATGGTGTGTGTGTGTGTGTGTGTTTTGGGGTATTTGTTCAGCTGAAGAATAGTTCACCTAATTCATCTATAAAGAAGTTTTTAACAGAACGGTTTCTGTGGCTTCATGTGTACATGGACGGCAGAAGTCAAGAATCGTCAATTAACTTTTAGTTAGATTGATCACGATTGTTATAGGAAGTGATTACACTGATCAGCCATAACGTTGCGACCACCTGCCTAGACCACCAAGGTTCTTATCACCTTGTCCTGACCGCTGCAGACCAGTAACGTCCCACAAGAGCTGCGGTTTTGGAGTTGCTCTGACCCAGTCGTCTAGCCATTAAAATTTGGCCCTTCTCACAGTAGCTACACTTTCATATATCTGGTTACAATGACGGCAGGAAGTGTGAGGGATATATGAGGCAGAAAGTGATCCTTTTTTTCAGAAACTGATTAGTTGGAACCAGAAAAAGATCAGCAAGTGTAAGGATTTGGGTGACTTTGACAGGTGCCAAATTGTGATGACTGGGTCTTGTGATGTCCAAAACTGCGGGTCTTGTGGGATGTTCCCACGTCTGCAGTGGTGAGAACATACCAAATGTGATCCAAGGAAGGAAAACCAATGTACTGGAGACAGGGTCTCGGGTGGCCAAGCCTTTTACTGATACACATGGGGAGCGAAGTCTGGCCCGTGTAGTCCGATCCAATAGAAGTGCTGGTGATGAAACGGTTAATGCTGGTTGTGAGAGAAAGGTGTCAGAACACACAGTGCATCACTGTTATGGTGGCGAAAGGAGGATCTACTCAATATTAGGCAGGTGGTCATAATGTTATGCCTGATTGGTGTATACTTCCAGTGCATTTAGGACTATTTGTAGAAAATTCACTATAACAGCCAATATGCAGGATTATGGACACCCGGCCACAAAGTTTAAAGCATATAACTGAAGGTTTACAATCTACCTTCACCGGCTCGAAGAGACCCGAACCTGTTCCAGCATCACGATTAGCCTGTCCAAGCTCTGTGAAGACAATGGCTGTAACTCGAGTGGCCCGAGCACTGACCTACACCTCACAGGGCAATCTTTGGGATGAATTGTGACTCTGCCCCAGTCCTCTTCACGTAACATCAGTGACTGACCTCACTAATGATCTTGTAGCTTTATGGCCAAATCCCCTCAAATCCCAGGGAAGAGTCGAGCCTGTTACTGCTGCAGGTGGAGCACAAGCTCCAGGTTAATGCCCGGGGATTTCGTATGGACACATGCTGTAGCAGTGTGATGGTCAGGGGTTTGGCCATATGGTGTATATGGTGCTTCAAAATGTAGTTTTAAATCCAGACTTGATCACTGTTTTAGTCATTTATTAGATAGTATTTATTATAATTGTTATAAATAAAGTAAATAATTTACTGAACGCAAATGGACCGGCATCACATCAAGTGAAAAGCATTCAACAATCCTGTTTTTTTTTCCTTATAAGAAGTTAATTCAATTAATACATGTCATACAAATAAAAGATGCTGAAGATCCATGCTGTTAACAAACACAAGTTGTTGTTTTTTTTAATACAGTAACAGTCTCAAAACAGCTGACTATGTGTTTGTCTCACATTTTGATGTTTTATATAAATAAAAAGCAATTATACTTCATAACAGCGTTTGGATTCTAAGCTTACCCGTACTTCCCTTACTCTAGTATTGTTTTACGTAAGATTTATGCGACGTTTATTGTTTGAATGTGTTTACAGCCTGTGTGTACAGTAGGCACGGCTCTAAGAACTGAAATTCAAAATTGCGTTGTCCTAAAAGAGCCGTGTTGCTTTTTTTTTTTCTTCCAGAAACCAGCACTTTAGAGCCTGAACATCCAGAAAAGGAAACAGCTACAGAAAGAAGTGACCCAAGTAAGAACACGTTGACGTGATTATTAGAAATGCCACAGTATGATGAGACACATCTGAAAACAAAAGGCATTCTTTCTTAGCATTACATTACCCATCATGTTGTTATTATTTACTTAACGAAGAGCGGAACATTTTGCTCAATAGATAATTAAATAATATAATGTGGTTACAGCACTATTGGTGTCCCCCTGTACTGTGAAACAGAGGTTCCTGTATACTCTATGATTAAGAGTCCTGTTGTGTCCCAGTCAGACCAAAAAAGTAATTAACTACAGCAATCAGGAATGAACTACAGTACTGTAAAATGCATTTTAATCAGCATTTTGAAAAAGTTGATGGTGAGGAAATGATCTCATCATACCACATGACTTTGAACTGGTACATAATGTATGTACAGATATACAGTATTTTGCATGCACTCTTTCTTAACTTTGTTTTTGACCTCTAATATCACAAAAATCATTCTGATCAGAGATTTCAGCTTAACTGGTAACATTCAGTCTAATCTTTGATTGGTTAAATGATTATTTTTCTACATATGAAATAGCGTGAACAATCAGGACCCATTCCCCAGCCAGGGGTCCAGTGCATTAAAGTAAAAGGAGAGTTTTTCTCATGGACATTACCAGTTGGAAATGGATGCAGAATTTCCTTTAAAGGAACGTCAAGTACTATAATGTTACATATACTATAATGTTACCCCTCACATGGAGCAAACACATAAAGAAAGAACATGTATTCTGAAAAAAAGTGTTTACATGATTAATATTCACCTACTGAACGTATTATTAAGGTTTTACATCACCCTTATTGAAAGCACATTCCGATCGGGCCAGAACAGGTCAGACTATTCTGCATGAGGTGGTTACATGATGCGTTTTTATTCCATTTGAGCTATTATTCCCGTTAATAGCGGCCTGACCTGTACAAACTAAGCACAATAAATGACTACAATCCAGACATCCAGACAGACCAAGATTATTTAGAGGTCCATTATTTAAAAAAATAATAATTTTAGCCTTACATCGTGGTGTATACAATCCTGATTACACCATCCAGATTGTACGGGCAAAAAAAAACAAAAACAAAAGAAAGTGCTCTAATTCATACGATATCTACAAACACAACACCTATACAACCTTTGCACAAATTAGTGTAAGTTAGATCGAGTTAAAAGCTATATAAATAAAAATTCGTCACACCATGATGACATAATGCAGTAGGAAATGACTTTTTTTTTTAAATTTCAAGTAGATGTGTGCATACTGTATTGTTGGCGAGTGTATTACAGTATATCTCCATTAACATTAACAAAATTAGCACTCTGCACATAAACACAGTTGTATTTATGTGTGTGTTGCATTTTTTTTTCATTTGCATGTTTTCTCACCTATGCGTGTGAACATGGTGCAAAGCGGATGGACTTCACCATCGCCACATAATCCACTCAGGAGTACACACAGATGTTAGCTGGAACCCCACAGATAAATCCTGTATCCCATTTATAGCATGTGTGTGTGTGTGTGTGTGTGTGTGTGTGTGTGTGTGTGTGTGTGTGTGTGTGTGTGTGTGTGTGTGTGTGT
>JAQMYI010000039.1:30398719-30416121 GCA_030014275.1 Clariallabes melas
GTGTGTGTGTGTGTGTGTGTGTGTGTGTGTGTGTGTGTGTGTGTGTGTGTGTGTGTGTGTGTGTGTGTGTGTGCGAACATAAGTGTGTGCACGCTCTGCCAGAAACAGCACGATTAAACCCAGTGCAATTAAAGGCATTAGCCTGAACCAGCTGCTTCATCTTTCTCCGAAAATTTACTTGTGGAACGTGTGGGCTTTAGTAATAGGTCAGCGTTTTCATCTGTATTCAGGATGTCATTCGGAATTCATAAGATGTCAACAAGGGATGAACAATTACAAGAGCATTTAGTGGCACTCTGAATAACATGAACTGTGAATCTCAGGCTTTTGAGTGAAACCCTGTAGCAGTGAGACGCAGCAGCTGAGCTTTTAGTGCATAAAAATCACTATTAGTCTATAATTTAGCCCAAGTGCAGGTGCAGTCTTACACTCTCGTATCTCATTATGGTTTTATCCACTTAAAAAAGAAAGAAAAAAGAAAGCTGAAGGACTGAAATTATAATAATTTAACATTTTAAGCTGTTTAAAATAGCGCAATATGCATCAATTTCGTTGCGTTTTATACTATATTGAAGGAACACGGCACCTAAAAACACAGTAAATCTGTTTATATTTAAATACAGTACAATGGCGGAATATAAGTATATGATAATTTTTGGTTTTGGTATTTAATATGCTGCCAGTGCCAATGTAAAAAAATTAATATAATAATAATTAGCTTTTTGCAGCATTCTGGTTCATTTTCAGACAGTTCCTCTTGGCATGTTCTCTTTAATTCACTAAAAAATAATGAATAATTTGAACATTTAGAATACAGAATGAGCCATGCGATGGATTGGCACCCTGTCCAGGGTACACCTCGTGCCCTAAGCCCGAAGTGTGCGCAATACATAGACAATATGCTCTAAACTGAATCAGCATAAGTATAAATTTAATTAGACTTTGCATTTTAAAAACAAAAAATATGTCTCTAAAAGAACAAAAGTTTCGTACTGTAGCAATCCAGGCAGCTAATGAGGTGGAAAAGTAAATACATGTAACTTGATGCCTGTGTGACTTGCTGCAGCATTATTTATTAAAATGCTGTAATATGAAATATATAATGAGTACCTCATTTACAGATGTACACAGCAGATGCAACAGTAAGACATATTATTGGGTAATATACTGTGTTTTACAGGCTACAAGACACCCTCGGCCTCTAGCAGGTCGAATGTTTTCTTCCACCACCTTTAGCTTTCCTCCAAGAACTTCTGCTTCACAACTTCCTGAAATATTCCTGTGATGTCAGGAAAGAAAAATGTGTTGATGTGATAACCTGGTCATTCAGTACATTCAGGTCGTCAGCTGATTTCATTTTATTGCCACATAACGTTGCTGAGCCTCGACCTGAGCAACTGAAGCAACACCAGATCATAACCATGTCTCCAGATGTTTGTATAGTGGCCACTAAACATGATGCATGACTTCATGTCCTTCCCTTCTTACCCTGATGCACACATCGCTCTGGAACAGGGCCGGTCAGGACACTTCAGACCACATTAGCTTTTTCAATGGCTCCAAAATCCAATCTTTATGATCCTAGCAAACTTTATATCTGATGAGTCTCACTAACGACTGGTTTTCTCATGGCCACACAGCTGTTCAGTCCCAGTCCTGTTATTTGTCATCATATTGTCCAACTTTCACTGTTACAGTCGATAGATTACTCCAGCAGTTAATGAATTATCATGAATATCAAGGATATTTTAGCGGAAATGAAGTAATAAGTGGACACACTTACTCAACAAGATTTTAACTTGCCAGATTTTATCTTGTGCTCCAGATAGTTTGCTAGTTAGCAATGTTCCCACTCTGTTCTTTACAAAGTACACTATGTGTCGGTCCTCCTTTTTATTTCTCTGAGAGTGCTTTAGTGCAGAGGTCTTGGGGAAAGATCTTGTTCCTGAATTATGAAAAGAACATCCCTAGCCAATTTTCTTTTTTGCTGTTGAGTCACACTAAATGCACAGCTTGACATAAGCCTTCATCATCCCATATTAACCACCCTATCCTGTAAGGGTCACAGTGAGCCGTTAGAGTGGATCAGTATTAATATGCTTTTTTTTTTTTTTTTTTTAGGCTTGACATGTAAAAAAATAAAAAGATTCTCTAAAAAATATATGTTCTTTTTTTTTCTTCTTTTTACTGCTATACTGGGGTGATCTTGTCCATATTGAAAAATAATGATATTATAATAATAGTAATAATGCCTGATTGTAAATGCTGATTAAAGGAACATGGAAGCTGTGTTACTATATTTAAAGAATCACAGCCGGTATTTTACATTTTCCACACACAGACAGAACAGAAAACAGATTTCTCAGACCAAAGGAAAAACCGAGCTGGCTGGCCGTGTCATTACTCGGTCAACAAAGCATGCTGAGCCTCCCCTTAACGACGAAAGCTTAAATCCTCATCCCACTATGACGCGGGCAAAGACTCGACTCGCAGCATGTAGCTATCTAGCAGGAGGAAGCAGATTGTGACAAATCGGACCTTTAAGTCATGCTGATCAGCCTTGCAAGGGCACTCACCCAGTTCCCTCACACTAGGGCACGAGAAAAGTTATTCTAAGCAGGTTTAAACGGAGACTATTTTCCCATTTAACACTTGTTCTCGGATCAATAAAGCCTCCAGTTGGCTCTGTAACAAGTATGGAGAGCAAGGCACATGAGTAAGAGTCTGAGGAAAGGGGGGTAAAAAAAAAAAAGTATGGCGTTTTTCCTGTTCGTGTCGCTTCACATGCTGACAAATAGTTATTTCTTTTAAATGGAAAATGACTGGATGTTTTTTCGCTTATTTCAGAAGCACCTGATGCACACAAAGCCGCTTTACAGGAATCTAGATATAACTTATTGTAGATGTCTAAGGAGAAGAACTGACAATGGCAAGGGAAAACTATTTTGCAGACTCAAAGGGAAGCCATCTTCTTCAAATCATTACTGCATACCATCAAAGAGAGAAAAGCCAAACAGAACTACATGTATTGAAAAGAAACAGACTGGCCACTAAGTTCTTATTGTGAATAACAATCCTAGGATGAGCATAAAGAGAGTTTATGATCAAAGTATCCAATAGCAAATGAGGGTGTAAACGTTAAATGTGCATTTGGCAATTTAAAGATTTTTTCCTAGACAGCGCTTGGAGCTGGTACTGTATGTGACCAAGATTTCTATCCACTCACTTGCACTTAAATATACCAATAGTAGAAAAGACAATGGCGATGGCATCATTGGAAAATGTTTATTCTCACAGTAAGTCACCTGAACCTCAGTATGGCCATGTTGGATAATGGAGGTTATAAAGGTGAACGTGCATGTGTGCTATTCTACAGTACACTGATCAGACATACAGTAACATTACAATCATTAACATTAAAACCACCTACTATAGGTTTTAAGTTCTTCTTGTAGATCAGTCCCTGATATTCTGTTATCACCCAAATGAGGAGTCTGGTTCCTCTCAAGGTTTCTTCCTTTTGCCATCCCAGGGAGTTTGTCCTTGCCGCTGTCGCCGTAGCCCTTGGCCTGCTCATCAGGCACCATTAGATCACTAGGCTCTGTATACATTTATCCTTCCTCCTACACATTTCCACATTTCTTCTTTTAATTTTGTGAACCTGCTTTGAGACAATGACCATCGTTAAAAGCGCTCTATAAATAAAATTGAATTGAATTGAATTGTGCCACCAGGCTCGCTCTGGCCCCCTCGGACCGTGACTCTGCAGGGGTGTCTGGCACCAGGACATTGGCAGCGGATCCTTTGGCTGTTAGCGGGTGCGGGGTGGGCCTCAGTGGAGCATTCCATGGGTGTCAGATTGAGATGTGGGAAGTTTGGAAGCCTCATTTCCTGCTGGGACCCGAGCCATCATTGTGTACTGGGTCCTGGGAGGCTTTGGTGCACTGGGTGTTCTGGTGCGTTTCTGTTGTGGCTCGCATTAACTTGTCTCAAACATATGTGATTTGCGCTGCATTGGTTTTTCTATAAGATCAGACCAGATGGCCTGGGGCATGAGCCTTGGGTGCCCATGATCCTGTCTCTCATGATCCTGATTAATGATCCTGATTATTATTACTATTTTTATGATAGTTCAAGCACTGTGTTGTATTGTCAAAAGCAGATCATTGAAATCGAGTGAAAAGTCATTGAAAATGAACTTATGAATGTATGCATTTAAGGGGAAGATGAGAAGTCTGCAGAAGAAAGCAAAGCCAAGCAAGAGAAGGAGAAGCATGAGGAAAAGAAGAGCGATTCAGAGGAAGTCTCTGGTAGTGCCGGTAAATTCTCTATTAATTTTGCACGCAGGCATGAAGATCAAGACAATATTTCCATCACAATACACACATCAGATTCACACTGACAAATGTGATACCTAAGCAGTCAATCTCTCAGAGATTCCTTAGCATTTTGTGGTTCAGAATCTTGACAGCTATTTTAATCTGAGCTTTTCTGTAGCGTTGTGTGATGGTGTACGAACCTATGCCCATGCTCCCTGCCTTGTTTTCTTTCCGGATAATTCAAACCAAGTTATAGATATCCATTTTCTATTCCTAAGCAGCATTCAGATTTGTCCCTAGGCGCCATTATTAAAAATGATAACTGTAATCTGGCTGCCTGCTGGCCGTGCAGTTCAGACTGGCTGAGTTTGAAAGGGCTAATAAAATAGGCAGACACTGTTGGGCTGTTTGAATTATGGATCAAAACAGTTTGAGGACTGAATTAGAATAGGACTGAGGCAGATTTATCAAATCCTTCAGTTTGTTAATCCTACTTTCGCACTCCAGGGGCCGAGAAGGAGAAGAGTGGCGGAGAGAAGACTGAGAGCGCTCCAGCCGATACAAAACAAGAAGATAAGCAAGGTACTGTCCTTTTTTTTTTTTATTTTATTTTTTTTAGAATTTATTCAAAATCTGTACATGTGCAGTTACTTCTGTGGACAGTGGTACAGGGATTAACTGTGGGATTTGAACCAACAATTATTTTTGGCAGTAGTACAAATATGATGTCTATACAAGCAAGAATGATGTGATTGGAAGTCATAAGAGAAAGATACAACCTCTAAACCTGCCTTTAACCCTCGTTGTTCAGGTCATAGTGGTGTAGGTGATCTCCAAAAATGAATTGCACGTGCACTGTTATTGTTAGTCTTTCGGCTGCTCCCGTCAAGGGGTCGCCACGGCGGACCATCTGATCCGCACACAACTTGGCACAGGTTTTCACGCCGGATGGTCTTCCTGACACAACCCTCACATTTTATCCGGACTTGGGACCGGCACTGCATCCAGTGGCTGGGGTTTGGGCTTTGGGGGTTGTATGAGTAATGAGTAACGAGTCATTGATGAAAAATACACTTCCCAAAGATGTTCCCTAATTACCACATTTGACCAGTTGATGGTCATGCTCGAGTGCCAGCTTGGAAGCGGTGGGATTTGACCTCACAACTATCTGATCAGTAGTCCAAAGTCAGCACTCCCACAAATATAATACAAGCTCATAGGTTGTATCAATTAACACACTCTGGCACACTCTGTTCACAAATTGATTTTCAGGCTGCAGAATGAATTGATCGATGCAGAATGAAATGAATTGTGCCTCGGTAGTAGCGTTGGTGAGATTTTTCTTTTTTTTTATCTTAAATGCAGTGTTGAGAAACAGTCCACCAAGCAGTAATATCCAGTTAACAATGGTGCTTCTCACACTGCAGCCCACTCAATGACTTAGCAGCACAAAAATTAAAGTGTAACTCTTTTAAACAGCTACATGTAAATAGATCCGGCTTTGCAAAGGCCAAGGAAAGAAAGGGCCGCAGAATTGAAAATTGAGTCCCAACTCTCTCTCTCTCAGACAGGTGAAGATTTAAAGTAATGCCCCCCAGAGCCTCAGTCGCTTTAAATGAGCTTGGCACTGAGTTGGACGAAGTGTGTCCGGGCTCTGATCGTATATCACTGTTTAGAGAACACACAATGTCTTGAACTGTCCGTTTCATATTATATTTATGGTTTTTTTTTTAATCACATATTAATGATTTTTGTACACTTGCGGTTAAGGTGCTGTGCAGAAGTAGATCTTGAATGAATCTTAATTATGTGTGTAATTGGAATGTAGAAATCTTTTAAGCTATAAGGCAAGACTGAGTGGGCTAAGTGTTTGAGAGGAGAGAGAGAGAGAGAGAGAGTTGGCGGAGAGGTATAGGGTGTTAAAGTCGAGCTAAGTGTGTGTGGGAGGAAACCTTGAACAGACAGGAGCGGAAGCAGGCCAGCCACACAGTCACTCACTCAGTTACTCAGTCACTCACACGTGTACTGTACTCACACTCACACCAGGCTGTCCATATGCCTGAGAAACAGAGATCCTGCTTGGAAATACTTCATTTATTCAATCTTCTTCTTTTTCTGTCTCTCTCACCCTCTTATTGTCTGTCCTTTCTCTGTTCTCACTCTTGACTGTCTTTGCACTTTTCGTTCTCTTTACCACCAGAAGGTATATTTATTGTGAAGAAAAAGTGTATTTTAAACAATCGTGTTAAAATGTGTTATTTTATTAAGTGTAAATACTTCCAAGTACTGTACATTTTATATATTTATATTACTATATTTTACAAAAAATTGTTTAGTAGGTGTTGATTAAATATTTATCAATTGGCTGGACGCTTTCAGAGAGAGAAGAGGCTGGTGAAAGAACAGGTTACAACATAAGTGAGAACTGTCTTTTACCGTGATGTAAATGTTTTTTTTTTTCCCCTAAACTGGAACGAAAAGGAACAATCCTGTTTCAGCATGACCATGCATCTGAGCATTAAGCGAGATCCATGGTTTCCCATGGTTGTGATAGAAGAACTCGAGTGCCCTGCACTCAGCCTTGACCTTAACCCCACTGTTATCCCTTTGGAGAGAACTGTAACTCCGAGTGCAGGCCAAGCGTCCTCACTCAACACTGGTGACTGATCTTGTTAATGCTCTTGGGGCTGATTGCACACAAATGCCCACAGCCACGCCATGCCAACTGAAATTTGGTGTAAAGCTTTACCAGAGGAGTGAAGGTTCTAATAACTTCAACAGGGGAATAAATCTGAATCACATACAAACTTTCAGCCGTATAGTGTCCATGATCCATGTTCTCATTTTTAATTTATTTAAACTAGGGAATTAATCAAAAACTGTTTTGGCTGTTCCTGTCAAGGGGTCGCCACAGCGGACCATATGATTCGCACACAACTTGGCACGGCTTTTCTGCCAGATGCGCTTCCTGGCGCGATCCTCCCATTTTTCTAACCGGGTTTGGGACCAGCACTGCATCCAGTGGTTGGGCAGTATGGGGTGTGGCAACCCTCCAATCGGCAGAGCTCGACCCAGATGCTCATATTGCCAAATCAACAACCTTAGCCATAGCCACTTGAGGCACCACTCCTCTTAAACCAGGGAATTAATAAATGGCCTACAGGTAGTCCCTGACTTATGAACGGGTTCCATTCCGGGAGCATGTTTGTAAGTCTGATTTGTTCTTAAGTCCGACAAAGAAAGTCTTATACGCCTTTGACACGAATATACAATGTGAAGCATACCAATCCACTTGACTAAATCTGTCCCCTTTCCCCACTATGCCAAAGACCTAAGGAAATTAATCTCACACAAATGGAACAGTGATGTCTCTGCGCCTTTAAATCATTTTGTCTCAGAGCTGCTTTCCAGTGTATTGGACTATGAACTCTGTTTTGTTGAGGATTTTCTGAAATTAGGCTTATTTACCATTAAGACAGCTTTACAGGACAGCCATTTTCTGTCATCGTGCATCTGGACTGAATGATTGAAGCCGGTGAGGCCCGACTCATTTCTCCTGCACTCCCACACGCACACACATACAATATACCGGACTCACACACTGAACATATTGTATATAATTGTAAATATTGGTATCTGGTGCATTGGTATTTTTTGTACAATACACGTGAGCTTCCTCCGTGATTGAACCGGAAGTAGAACCACTGATAATTCGTATCTTTGGAAATTCATAACTCGAATGGGGGACTACCTGTATATCCAATTTAATAAGACATCTTGAGCAGCATTTTTTTTCTTAAGCAGCATCGTTTTTAGGTTCTAATTTCAATTTTGTAGAAACGGTGACACATACTGTCACTGGTTACTTAAATTTACGAGATTGGATATGACCTCTGCATCTGCAAGCATCCGTATTGTTTATTTATTTATTTATTTCTCTTATGTATATTTAATAGTGGCCATTTTTAAGATGGTTGGTACTATTATTACTGCATTACTTGTAGTTTTGCACATGAGGCTTTTACATAATTGCCATAAAATTCACCACAGCTCTTTCAAATCTATTATCCTCAATAAAATGATCAGCGTAGGCATGCAGAAAGGTCGGTGCACAGCATTTACTAAAGGTCAGATGTTTTCATCTTTTGTGTGATGCTCTACAATTTCATCTTTGCATCATAGAGCAGTAAAAAGCATGAAATGGATGTAAGCTATAATATTAGGGGTGTTTTATATAGCTCTGTAATTGTCCCTGGAAATAATACAAGTGTGTGGGAGGTCTGCAAGGATTTAGCTTTTCTTAAAAAGAAAAGACTTATTATGGTGACCGTTGTGCTGTTAAGTATATGAGAAAATAAAACTTTCATGAGCTAAGCAGATTTTGTTAGCTCCTGCTGATGGTAAGCAAAGATTTCTCCTGTCTTTACTGCTTTTTATATTAATACCATTGTGTTTAAAAAAGTGCTGTTTCACAGAGTGCTTTATTGATGCATATTCATGGAAAGTGGACTGGAAGGATCATTGTAATTGTACTTAAGGACAACAATTGTCAAGCAAAGCAATTGAAAAACTTGAAACTTTACAAGGTTCACATGGAGTGTAGTGAGGCTGGAGTCAGTGCATCAAGAGCCACGATGCACAGACATCTTCAGGGAATGAGACAACTGTCGCATTCCTAGAATCAAACCTCTCGTCAACCAGAGACAACATCAGAAGCATCTTAACTGGGCTAAGGAGAAGAAGAACTGGACCATTGCTTAGTGATCCAAAGTCTTCTTTCCAGATGAAAATAAATTTTGCATTTTATTTAGCAATCAATGTCCAAGAGTTTTAAGGATGAGTGGAGAGGCACAGAATCCAAACTGCCTAAGTCCAGTGTGAAGGTTTCACCAGGTCATCTGCTGGTCTACTGTGTTTTAACAAGCTCACAGTCAGTGCAGCAATATACTGTACCGGGAGATTTTAGACCACTTCCTGATTCAGTCTACTGACAAGCATAAGGATGCAGATTTTCCATTTCCAGCAGGAATTAGCATGTGGTCACAGTGTTAAAACTACCACTAACTGGTTTACTGACCTCAGGATACTACTGTGCTTGATTGGCCAGCCAACTAGCCTGACCTGAACCCCCATAGAGAATCTATGAGCGATTAACAAGAGGACGATGAGAAACGTCCAACCGAACAGTTAAACTGAAGGCTGCTATCAAAGCAACATAGTCTTCAGTAATGCCTCAGCAATGCCAAAGGCTGATCGCCTCGATGCCATGCTATATTTATGCAGGGATTCCTGCGAAAGAAGCACCAATCAAGTATTGAATGCATAATTAAACATAAACTTCAAACGGTGAAGATTTCTGTATTGTAAATAATTTTTGTTTGATCTAAGGAAATATTCTAATATTTTGAGGTACTGGATTTTTACTTTTCATGCACTCTAAGCTGTAGTCATCGAAATTAATGCTAAAAAAAAAGGCTGGAAATATTTCACATGATGTATAACGTACTTAAAATATTAGTTAATTTTTTTTGTTAAATTATGAGCAAAAAAACTTCCACTTTATTCCTTTTTTTTTTTTTAAAGCACTGTATGTAACATAAAAATGATAGATATTTGTCTATTCATTGTAAAAAAGTAGTTCTTAGAATTTCTTCTAATTGCTTAGGTGCATGATTGACTTATAGCTTATAATGTTTGGGTTTTTCTTGTGTCTTTGGAGAAAGTCATGTGTTGTCTATATTTTCTAGAAAAAGCAGAAAAACAGTTAATTAAAAGACATTTTTCTGTATATGTTCTTCCAAAGCAGCGTTTCTCAACCCAGGTCTTGGAGTACCCCCTGCATGGTTTAGTATTTTCTCATTTCCAAGCACGTCTGACTTAACTAATCAGCTAATTAACAGCGTTTTCTGAAATGATGTAGGTAACGCAGAGAAGGAAAAAAAACACTAAAATGTGCAGGACAGGGGGTCCAGGACCAGGTTTGAGAACCACTGATTTAAATGAAGGAGTATTTAATGAATACGTTATGTAAGTTTCTTCAGTAGGTCATGACGAGCATATGAGAAGAAAAGGATGACTGAAAACACGACTGAAAAGTGGAAACGCATTTATTTCAAGCAATCGTACACATCAAACGTATGCATCATTTTGCCCTTGGAGCACAGAATACAAACATGTCAACAGGAAGTGTAGGCATCATAATCTGCATAATGCTTTGAGGTGTCTGTCAAGAACATTCACAGAGATCTTTCCTGGTTATTTCAATGTCAGACTTAAATCAAACAGAACCCGTTTCCAATCTTGTTTACCCTTCTCCTTTGTCTGTGATAGTCTCATCCTTCGATAGTTCAATGGTCCTTTATGTACTTTTGAAGTATTTGCCTTTTTCATTACTGAAAGCTCCATCGATTTCTTTTAATGAACTGATTTCCTAGTGCTTCGTTCAATCCATGAGCCAAAAGGGCTTATCAATGTGCTGCTGATGGAAATCAGTAATACAGGTGACCACGGTGATGTGTCTGTATACATTCGCTGGCCCTCAGAGAAACTTTACCTGTCAACTTTACAATTCATCTCCAGTAATGTTCAATAGAAATGATGAAATCGCTGTTTAAAGGTTATGGTTGGACTTTGGCTCAAGGAAATGTCCCAAGTACCAAAATCCCATTTTCCCAAATTCTATAGTAGCTGTGGTAGAATTCTTAACATTTGTTACTTGTAACTAAACTTTGACATAAATTTTTCAGACAAAGCTCTCCGTTCTCATGACCTGTCCGACAGAGATTAGCCTTTAAATTCAGATCATTAGATATTTGCAGAGGCTACGAAAAAAGTTTTTTTTGCCCTAGAAATTTCCTTGCAAACTCTTATTATGGTGCAGGGTGGATGCGTTTTGACTGGAGATGTTGGTGGCACTGGACAGGGTTGAGGGTGTGTGAGGAACATGCATTTTCAATGTTGCGTGGAGGAAAAAAAGCTGCGTCTCCCAGATTCTGTGGTTAGGTGAAGTTACTTATAGGTAGCTAACTAAACTTTTATAACTGAACTTCAGACAAAGCTCTGTTTTCAATACCTGTCAAGCAAAGATTTAACTAAATCAGACTTTGGCTTCAAATTTTTCAAACTCAGCAAAGGAGGTATTTGAAGACACTTTGATCTTGTAAGGCTCTAGTACTGTGGTTGAAGCTGGGATTCAGGAGAAAATGCCGAGCTTCCCAGGCTTGGAACAGTGGAACTGCTTTTTACTTTTAATGACATATGTTGTGGGAGGTACTGCAGGAGTATGAGGGTCAGTAGTCTGGGTCACTACTTTCTACAATCCAGCCTGTGTACGAGGGCATTTATGAATGTGGATGGCTGCTTTGGCAGTAAGGTAAAAATGTGGGTCATATCAAGATGAAGTAAAGGAAGGCATTTTTTCCAAATAGCATTGTTCTCTTGGCAGCTGGAGCCTCTAAACACATGTAAACGTTTTGTGAATGCAAAGTGGCTGGGAAGAAAATCCAACTCCAAAGCTCTTGGTGGAAAAGACTTATCTCCTCCACTGAGGTCAGGTTGGAGACCTTTTCCCCTGGCGACAATGAAAGGTTGAAGAACTTGACAGTCCAGGAGAGGCTTTTCTTCTCTGAACAGTGAAGAGTAGTTTGGGTAGCTTATAAAGATGTCCACTGGTCTGCTCCCGCTAGATCTGTATGAGGCATGTCCCACTGGACAGAGATCATGGAGCAGACACAGAACCCACTGGAGAGATTAATGTCTCTGAGTTGTCTTGGGAACGTCTGGAGAATCTTTGGCTGAGGATTGAAAAGTCTGGTCTGACCTTCTCAAACTGTTAAACCCTTTTTAGAAACACGATGAAAAACAAAACAATTAAAATACTCCTTTAAAAAAATTAATAGGAGCATAATGAACCTAGATATAATAGAGTCAGTCCATCTGCTCCTGATGGACAAACCCCATCAAATCTGCTCACGTGTGCTCTCCTGTATCCCAGTGGCCCAGTTAGCATCAAAGCTAACATGAGGGAAGAGAAGCCTCTTACCTGTGTCCCTGAGTGCAGCTTTGAAGATTTGCTTTTGATCAGAACCTTCATCTATCCTGTTGCCTTTTAGGTTGAGATTCGGGGCAAAGATGGGAGGAATACATTTGGCGAATATGTCAGTGCACGCAAACAAGGGAAAAGAGTGATTCTAAGGTGTGTGATTTGTGTCTGATTATGCAAAGGACGTTTTTTTTTTTTTTTTTTTTTTCCCCAGGCTTAATTAACATATTCCTTTGTCTCTAGTTTTTTTTATCAGCCCCGTACACTGTATTCTACACCCACACCCTAATGGTGCCTGCTGCATTTTCAGATTGCAGAGACCTTTTTGAAACGAGGCATCTTAATTAAGGAAGCGCACTCAAACTCCTTCGGATATTCATGACAGCGAAATCATTCGAATAGGAATTTTTAATTAATGTAGCATCCGTCTCATGCTCTTTATGACCTACAGTATGCATGAACTTTAACCAGTTTCGCAACCCTGTTCATGTCTCTCTCTTTTTTCTTTTTTTTCTCTTGTCATTTTCTTTGCAAAGGCCAAGTAACAAGCATGGACAGCAAGGAAGCAGGCACTCAAGGATTAGTGGGGGCCATAGAGGTTGAGGGTAAGCCTCAGCATCATCTTTTTTCTGTCTCTCCATACACCATGCAGATCTGTCTCTGGAAAATGAGTGTGAATATGCCAGATTAAACTTTCTCCGGCGTTATCAGCAAAGCTTATTTTATTCCACAGATATAGATTTTATTTTAATAGTCTTGATTCTCTAAAACGTTATCGCTCAAACAAGTCATGGACTTTTTTTTTTTTGTTGCTAATTTTTGTCCATAAGTGTGCAGAATGATGATTAATAAGACTGATACCAGACTATACTTAAATGTTCCTCTTACTGCTCTTGTAATGCATGTGTGTGTAACTAGTGGATGTAAATGGGCTAAGACTCAGAGTCCATACACCTGCACTGTGCATTTAAACTGTCATCATAACTAATAATAATGCTTTCCTGTTAAAACAAAAGCATGGGCTTGTGGGAGAACGATCTCTCTACTTATCAAATACAGTTGAGCTAAGAGCATACTAGGGTAATTATATAATGGACTTTTGCTTTCACGTTGTTACCATCACCCCCCAATTTATTTAATAGCTTTTAGTGCTAGATTTTTTTTTCTCTCTCTCTCTCTTTCTCTTTGACATTTCCACTTGCTTCCTGAACTCTGACCGTAAATACCAGTGCTTCAACCACGTACAAAGATTTTCTTGGCAAATTTGCATTTCTTTTGTGTTTTTACCTGGTGAAGCCCTCAATCTCAAAGACGACCTATGTGCTTGCATCGCTAGTGGCTTTTCACCATGCTAAATAATTCAGAGTGTAAGGAGAGGACCTAGCTACCTGTGACAGCTCAGTTTAGCAGGTATGTAGGTCACGCCAAAGCTCAAACCTTTTTTTTCTTTTTCTTTTTGCATCTTGTTTGCTTTCACTTCTCTTTTTATGACTTTTTTCCCTCTATATTTAAAGCTCCTCTTACAATTTACATCTTATGTCTTTATTTTATTCTACCTGAAAATTGTGCATTATTTTTCCTGTATATGGAAAAAAACAGAAGACTAAAATATTAAATAGCTTAATAGTCATTTTAAATGTCTATTTCAGAGATGGCATTTAATTGAACCATTTACAGCAGTCTGAAACATCTCTTTCTCTCTCTCTCTCTCTCTCTCTCTCTATATTGTGACTCAGGAAGCACCACAGAAATGAGGCAAGGTCTTAGATTGAAAGAGTTTTATATATATATAAAATAAAAGGGAAAATTTAGGAAGACAATGAGAATTATGAAGAGGAAATGTAAGAAATACGTACTGTGAGAAGAAAATAAAAGTGATCAGTGTTCTGACCCACATGATGGCACGAAGCTGGTGAGCTGTGGCACTGGCAGAAATCGCTACCCTGACAGTGTGTCCAAACTTTTGACTAGTACCGTACTGTACATACACTCACCAGCCACTTCATTAGGTCCACCTTGGTAATACTGAGTTGGACCCCTTTTGCCTTCAAAACTGCTTTAATTCTTCATAAAATAGATTGAACATGCAGTCGCTGCAGATTTGTCAGCTGCAAATCTCGGCGCACCACCACATCCCAAAGGTGAGCTATTGAGATTAAGATCTGCATTGTCATGTTCAAGAAAAAAAACTATTTGAGACTATTTTAGCTTTAGGACATGGTGCGTTATCCTGAGATCATAAAGGGACGGACACAACCCGCAACAATACTCCGATAGACTGTGGCATTTAAACAACAGGTGTGAAACGTTGTTAAAAGGCAGGATGCATCCATGTTTTCATGTTTTTTACACCAAATTCTGACCCTACCATCTGAATGTTGCAGCAGAAATCAAGACTCATCAGACCTTCTGCCTTCTGTTCTCAAAACTTTTAGTTTCTGAAATATTCGCAACATCCATGTCATAAAGTCAGATTCCAGTTTTTCTACATTGTGATGCTGAACATGTACACACACACACACACACAAACTCATGTCAATCTCAATATAGATTATCATGATAATATAGTTTATTGTATTAAACCTTTTCAAACTGTACACACTTCAGTTTATCCCTGTCTAACAGCTGCTCTCTAGGCAAACTGTCCCACACACTCCTGCTCTCATCTTAATGCACTGAGTGTAACCTATAAGGCAGCTGGCCCCATGTTCTCTTTTCACTCCACTTTAAGGGCCTCATGTTTTCCTAACAATGTCCTTTCTCCCTTGTTGGATAGAAAGATCTTTCAGGGCAGCCAAGAGTCCTTTGAAAAAGCTCTGCTTACAAAGCCAACTCTAACATGCACATCTTGTAATGTTGTGTAAATGTCCCAGCAGTCTGGTGTTGCTTTTTGCCCCCGTCTCTCGCTCTCTTTCTCTCCCTCTTCTACCTCTTTGGTGACAAAAGGCCGACTACAGACAAGAGGGTCACTTTTTTTTTTTTCATCCACTAAAGGAACGAGCATCTGCGGTATTTATGACCCGCCTCCGACCCCAATTGCTTCTCAGCTCACTAGGTTTTAATTGGCTTCGATTGTCCAGAGCTTTATCATCTCACAGCAATAAAGCAGAGAGAGCGGGTAGGGGCACCTCCTAGATATTCAAGTATTTCCCACAATGCTTCTCTCCAATCATTCATTCATTGGTGCTATAACCACTCGAGTTCCTACAACCCTCAGATATTTACACATGAAAATAAGGGTTTGTTCTTCACATTTAGCACTTCATTAACTCTGTAGGCCTTGCAGCTTCTTAAAGGTCGGTTGGAAGTGTTTCCCGTAAATGCAGGGAGCTCTGGGAATGTATGTTTTAATAAAAGGTGAAACACTGCGGTGACCTCAGTGCATGGAGTACACTACTTCATTATTTAACAAAAACCAAAGCAGGTTTTATTCATTAGGAACTTGTTTGTTTGGTTTCTTTTTTTTTTTTAAGAAAATATATATATGAATGTCTTATTCGCACGTTTCCTTCTATTGTTTTTTTTTTTTTATACAAATCACACAATTCAATAATAAATAACACCATGAAGCAAAGTTACGGTTACCTCCCCAAAGTATTAAATGCTTTTTTAGCATTTAATTGCTCTCATCGCAGCAACTTCTCAATAATTGCACTTTTTAATTTATTAACGAACGACAACTTTCACTTTTATTTATTTTTTACTTTTTTAATTACAGTTGCATTTAACGTTGTGTATCCATGACATCCACGCAGCTATAACCAACTATTCTCTCTCTCTTGGTGTTAACAAGTAATAAAGAAGCTGCCTCTCATGTTGCAAAGAAAACAAAACACAGATCCCATGAAACTCCTTCTCTACGGGTTACTTACAAAATGTTTCTCTATATCAAAGATTGCTCTTCGTTGCATAATAGCACATTTTTAAACCTGTTTATGTTTTTCCCAATGATTGTTGTAGTGTCTGTAGTCCCTGTGAACACGTTGTTACTATAGAAACCATAATTTATTCAAATGTTCGCATTAATATAATAAATATGTGATTTATTTAATGATAGAGTGTTAATTATGTCCAAATGACATAAAGTAAAAGTGGAAAAATATTTGATGACAGGTGTTTTTCCTTATTTTAATACCATTTGTTAAGATTGTGTTCTGTATCAGTCAGATCAGTTCTGATCATTTTCGGACCTATTATACAGTACCTGCTTCCCTTTCCTGTAACCGAGCCTTTATGAAAAAGTTGTCATTTTGTCTTAGGCAGACAGCCAGCGCGCGGTATGACAAGGATGTGACAGTCGGTGTTAACACGAAGGTTACCATCGATTGTAAGTCTCACGGACGACTAGGCTCTGATGAGTAAAACATCAATATTTCTGCTTTTTGTTCATCACGCCCGCTCAAAGAGGTCTCTTGTTAAAACTGTATTTCTGCGCGCCACAAAAAACCATGCTGATCTTTCCTAGATACTGTGCCCCATGTGAAAGGTTATAACCAGCTCTTCATTGCCTGGTGAGATATCGAGCAGACTTTGTTCAATACACGCATGATGGGTTTTTGTGACTGCCTCAAAGCATTGCGCCTTGTGCTCGTTTTAAAGGAAGACTTTTCGATTAACCCTGAGAGTCAGGTCTGAAAGGGATCCTCGGAGGTGCCAGTCACATGTCACTGGTTTGATTACATGCATTTTCTGTCCCCGGTGCGTTTCTGTTTTCTTTGTTGTGGCTAGATAAGCTGAAAGTCAGAGAGCATGAAATGTGCATGAAAGGAGAGCACATAGTCCAAGCTCTGATAGTTTGTAGAATAACTACCTACATTTACCAGTCACATCATTAGAGATTCGTAAACCCAGGCAGTGTGACCAAGGAGATGTAATCTAGGCCGTTAGGTATAAATGGGCTACAAGGGGTAAGCGGCGTTTAAAAAATGGGTAATACTTATTTCCCCCACTATATATACACCATGTTCCAAATTATTACGCAAATGATATCTTTCCCTGATTTTCATAATTAGTCAATGCAAATGACAGTCAGTATAATTTTC
>JAQMYI010000039.1:30422208-30433801 GCA_030014275.1 Clariallabes melas
GTGCGTGGAAAAATGCGTACGCATATTTCTGTCCCCATTTTGGGCGTACGCAACGTTTATACATCAGGCCCCAGGACATTTTAGTATGCACAAGATGTAAGATGGTCTATCACACTGTTCTAAATTAACTATTTTGATGTAAAGAAAATTCAGCCATGGTTTGAAGGGTAAGCTGACCAAGCACTCATTTCCTATGCTTACAGATTATTTTAATTGAATTCATATTTTATCCATAAAAAAAAAAATGTTCACTGCTTGAGATAAGCATTGCGTCCAATTAAGTTGCCTTGGAAAGTGTTTCCAAGAAAGCTGAAGGCACAAATTTATTAGATAATTTATAGTCATATGTATGTGTTTAAGATTGGCCACAACTGACATTGCAAATTTATTTATTTTTAGTCCAAAACAAATTTCAGCCTGGTATAATGCGGGGTACAACAGTGCCACTCTGTATATAGTACTTGAACAACGAAAATGGTGAGTAAATGAATCCTTTTCAAACGATGACCAGGTTTAAATGTGAGACATGAGAGAAACTAGTGTTTAGCTAAACAAAACCTTCGAGCCACTACTTCCAGCCGACCGTCTTGATGTAATTACTGTTACGGTTTGCATTCGTAGGCTAGAAACCACCAAAAATGTATAACCTGGGACTCGGACTGTGCTCACACATTTCCCTTCCAGAAAATATTACATTCAAAGCGCGAGTCTTTCATGCTGAAGCTCTGCCCGATGGATGGAGCACCGGTGATTAGATTAGGACAGAGCTGAGCAAGTCCAGTCCCTCAGGGCCAATTTAGCACATTCCCAATTCTATTGCTTCTGATTCAATTCAGTAAATTAGTTTTTTTTTTTCTTTTTTTATTTATATATATGAAAACCTGTATTTTTTTACAGGGGTTAGAGTAAGATTAGTTTTACAGGACTAGAACTTTTCACATCCTGATTTGGATACAGTAAAGAAGTCAAGGAGTTATAGAAACATACAGTAGTGTGACGGAGGAGTGTGAAGAGGAAGATAATGTAGAGCGTGGAGAAAAAAACTGACATAGCTACACCATAAAGTGTACGCTATACATAAATACATCACACAAACGTAATTTCTAGGTCAAGATCAGTGTAAGTAAAATAATCAGCAGGTTTTTGTGATGTGGCTTGAGATGATACAGACTTACTTTTAAATTGATTAGTTTCCTATAATGTGTGTCAACTAATTATTTTTCCCCAAAGTAATTTGTCGACTAATTATGTTGTATTTATTCGTTACAGAAACAAGCTAGTTCCTGTTAATACTGGTGTTCTTTCTGATATAAAGAGTTGCTCACTCGCAGGCCTCTCACGTTATCTTTGAGTGCTAAAACTGGAGACTCCTTCCAAAACTAAAAAAAAGGAGTCTCAAGGCTAAAATAAAATATCTTACGCTCTGTACACAAAGCAGTGCTCTAATTTAAAGTTAGACAAAACTAACTGTGTACACGTATCCTAATATTCCACTAATAATCAAAATAATAATTCTCCAGTCAGAATAAAAATGAATCATGCTAACCGATCCAGAATTAATTTCCAATGGGAATGAAAGGGGTGGTAGATAAATATTACCCAATTAAACACTGTTGATCAAAGAGTTTCTCTCATTTAAATAAATATATTCTCTCTGTGCATGTTTGCCCCACAAGGTGACATTTCCCTTAAGGAACCGTTGCTTCCATTTCAGGGCCCGTATTCACAAAGCCTCTTAAGCCTAAAAGTTGCTCCTAGTGACGAAATTCTAAGAAAATTCTTAGAATTATGACATTTTCTTAGAATTTCCCCTTAAATTTAGGACCAATTCTTAGTAAAGGTAAAAATGATTCACGAAACATCTTAGCCCTAAATACAGCTCCTAAGGTAAAAATTGATAAGAGTAAAGAGGACTTTTAAGGGGCTTAAGAGTTTCTATAGCAGAGGACAAAATGGCGGAAAGAAGAAATTCTCCAAACACTGAACATAAAGCTAAACACTGCTCTTCTGTCCAATTTGGTTTTCTTGTTCTTTTACTTCTTTCCATCTCTCTTGGATTGTTGGTTACATACCATCCAAAAGTGCAACTTAAACAGACTGTCCTGCAATCATGTAAATTGGTAAAATCTGTGCCATTTTGCTTCCATCAATCTAAAATGGATTACAAGTAATAAAATCAGTATGGTAAATAAATGTAAGAATTTAAATATAGTGACTACTGCGTGGAAATCAGTTGCTTCAAAAGTGGACACATTTTCAACGTTTGGCTGTTTTAAATAACTTTAAGATATTTAGCCTATAACAGAAATTTTGCATAAAGTAGCCTGTAGTCATGATTATACAATTCCTCATATACAAACATTATGATTTCATTGTCTATTCTATTATCATATATTCTATTTTCACAAATAGTGCATTTCAAGACCTTTTCAGAGATCAGGTTATTTTTTTATCAAGCAATTACAGTCCTTGAATTGCTGCATCATCCCTAGCAACAGGGTCGACCACACCTCCTCACTGAGATAAAGGTTTTTGTACTTTCCTAAATCACTTTCCTAAATCACTTTTAGTCTAGGAAGCCCAGGTAGGACTTTTTAAGCTAAGATAGGAGCTCTCTGAGAGAATTGAGAAGACAAAAAAAAAATCTGCCTTATCAATTAGATAAAGTCTTTTGTATATAAATGACTCGTTCAATAAGTTCAACCTTATTTAAAGTTATCTAAAAAAGTGATGCCCGATTGATACGTCTATTCCTTTTATGTTCTGGATGATGAAACAATAACAGTTTCCAGTGTTAAAAAAAGAACTATTCTTATCCAAAGTGTGTCATCAATAAACATTTCCCAATAGCAGAATCACGACCTACATAATCTATAACTTCAGTTTAATTGTAACAACGTACGCCCCTCCTCCAGCCAGTTTAAGAAGCTACACTGATCAGCAGAGCATGGAAATGCAACGTGCAGAAGCAGCACACGTTGTGTCTGGTTTAATAAATTGTATTCAAATGAGTTTAGTGTCCTCTCATTTAAGCGCCCACTATCACACAGCTGCTGACGGCGGGATCAGATTAACCTGTTGTTGGATTTTATCACGCTACTGGAAAACCTGTCTTGGAATTCCATTGTGCCTGCGTGTCAAGTAATAAGTGTTACATGAAAGCTTGTGTACCTTGATAATGATTACCGTCGCAGCAGAGCCACGCTGTCATCATCCTTTAACATCCTGAGGTTAAAAAAAAAAGAGCTAAACCAATTACCACACATCGACTGAACTAAATCAGTTGATTAACTATATTAGATTAGAGCAAAACTAGGTTTTGATTACGCTCAGCTGGGTGAACGGATTACTACACCATCGCTTGCACCAAAGATGTTTAATTCGTCACATATCACCTGAGTGATGCTAAATCAAATCATATTGTACGGTAGCAGGATTGGCTGCAATTTGATTAGCGCTAGTTTTTCTTACATGGATTATACAGTCACTAACTAAGATTTGTTTTTTTTGTTTTTTTAAGAAAATCTGCTAATATTATGATTATCTTAACCTTAAGTACACATCTATGATTACATAATTATTTCCAATATACGTAACTAATTACATGCTTATGGTAATGCTAATGTTAATGCTATGTTGCATTGTTATGTAAACTGAATATAAAAGAAGCAATAGGCGGCATGGTGACTTAGCGATTAGCCCTTTAGTCTTGCACCTACAGGGTCTGGGTTCTATTCCCGCCTCTGGGTCTGTTTGCATGTTCTCCCTGTGCTTGGTGGGTTTCCTCTGGATACTCTGGTTTCCTCCCACAGTCCAAAGACATGCAGATTAGGCTAACTGGCGTTCCCAAATCGCCCTGTGGTGTTTGTGAATGCGCGTGTGAATGTTAACCAGAGGTCCTACTGTACCACGGTCGTAAAGATGGGAATAAATACAATGGTAATGGTCCCATGGATGGATGAAAAGAAGCACCAAGAGGTTCAAGGTGATCTTTTCATGCTGGTTGGCTCATGCGGATTCGTTTATTAAAGTAATTAAAACAGTGTATTACTACAGCAATGTTAGAAATGCTAGTCTTTTTTTCCCATTGTGCTAATTAAATCCCTTCTTCCAGAAGACTGCTCCTTTGTTCTTTCTGACGTGTTTGCATTCTGTCACCTCAGATGGTCCGAGTGATAAGGGTGAGCCGAGTAAGGAGTGAGAAGACAATCAGCCTCGTAGTTACGCGCACCGGCAAACTGTGCGAAGGTGAACATGATGCCACACGGTGGAGTCTCCTGAACCCCCCCCCCCCTCCCCCGACCTCGTTCCCCCGTTCCCCAGTGAGAGGATTCTGTCCACCGCCATCCTCTTCCTTCCCTTTCCCTTTTCTTCCTTTCCTTTCTTTTCCTTGTTTGGTTTGGAATTTAACAAAACACGTGAGATATATTAGAAGGGCACACGTGAACATATCAGAGAATCTAGAAGGGTTACGGGGTGATACTTTACCTCACCGTCTTGCTGCTTGATCATTTCCATTTTCCAGGTTTTCTGGTGTCGGATATGAACAGGTGAAATAGAAAAACAAAAAAAATAATACTCTGGGTTAGATGGGATCTTAATTTATGCTGATATAAAGAATATATTCTCATTGATCGATGCTTTGCACAAGGTCTGCTCTAACACAGCACCTTTACATCAATTACAAAAATGACTATTTGATTTCTTTTTCTTTTTCCTTTCATATCATGCTAATAAGTGACGTGTCAGTACAAATGTCCATGTCTGCATATGGCCATATGTACGAATATGCAAGCCAGTGATGAAATGAAACACTTGGCATTAATACACAGTAAGTGCTTAGTGAAGTGAGAAAATAAGAGATGCATTAAAGTGCTTGGGTTCCACATGCAATTAATATAAATTAAATAAAGCCGATATATGAACTATATAGGAAGTTATGTTAAATAATTATACACATATATTTAAATATACATATTGAATAATATGCAAAATAATACAAAATGTACTAATCCTATATATTCTATACGTGTGGATAGTTTAAATTGAATGTTGAGTAAAAAGGAGACTTCACAGAAAAGTTTTTCTTGATTTTAGTTTTCTATCCATACTTGCCTGAGTTAACAGTCAAACCAGGGTAGTTTCAATTACATACCGATACTACACTATATCTCTATGTGTGATTATTTTTCTTGTTTAAAATGACGTTAAAATTATGTTGTGGGTCCGTACAGTAACAAAGCACTACACATCATCTCTCACAGAGGTTCACGTTTTTTTTTTTTTTGTTGTTTTTTTGGTGGTGTTGATTTTTCCCCCCTCTCCTTGCATTGTGCTTCAGAAACCATGCTCAACCTGTTTTACACCCTTTTTATGATTCTTAAAGTTTCTTCTAATCCTTCTCATTGATGCCTCAACACTGATGATTTGTTTTTGTGGAGTTTGTTAACAGATGAATGTTTCTCATTTATTACCCTAATGCACGCAATCAGGTTTCCTTTGTGTTTTTTGTTTTTTCTTCTATTATTATTCATTTTTCGTTTTTTAATCTTTCAATATTTTCATTAAACTTTGTGTGCTCCAGATAAATCAAGCCTTATATGACAGGACAGATATGACGCGATCATGATGCCAGTGCAACATGAAAATGTGATGCTTGTAATGATTATGAATATATAGATTCACACAAAAACTGACGAGTGATACATATATGATAAATATATATTAAAAATAGTAAAAAATAATAATAATAATTCTGTTTTCTTTGGGTTTAAGGTGAAATGTCAAAAGAATATATTTCTTTGGTTTTGTTGGAAGGTTTGATCGATTACTTGAAGTGGTGCCATAATTACATCAGATGACTTTATGCCTCCATAAATCGATGTTTGCTTTGCTTTACAACTACGAAATAAAGTTGAAAAATGATTCTTTCCATGAATGAGTAGTGTTTTTAATCTAGAGTTCGGTGCACGCAATTTCTTACTCTTACCCGACACTTACTTGTAAACTCACTTCTCCTGACATCCACTTTTCCAGATGAATCTTAATTTTTATTTGTATTGCATTTTCACCACCAAAAATCCCTCCTAATAATGAGCAAGCTGAGGGCAACAACGGTGAGGACAAACAACGAGAGACAAAACCTGGAGAGTCAGGAAACCTTGTTAGTGACCAAGATGTCATGTAACCTTAGCGTCTGAATTTTTACATAATACGTTTAAGCCGAAGTGCTTGACAAAGTTCAGGTCAGAGGTTATATTAATATTAGGTATATTATGATTTATCAAGTGAAAGAAATGACATAACCGTGTGGAAAAATGAACGTGAAGCCAAGTGACTAATTGGCTGTTTCAGTCATTTGCATCTTTGTCTACATGAACAGACAGACTGTGATGATGTGCTACACTGAAGCTTTTAACTGTTTCCAGTTTGCTGGTCAATCTCACTGATGAACCTTTTTTTTTTATTATTGCTGTAATACTCACACACCTACATCAATAATTCTACTGTCAATAGCATTTTTTTCAACTTGACTTGAGGACATGAGATCCTGAGCCTTAAACATGATACCTGTTAAAAAATTTAAATATATATATTTGACAGCCTGGGAAAACTACTTAAATTTGTATATTGTCTACTGTGTCTGTTCTGTACATGTCTTAGTATAACTTTCCTGAACTGAAATACACTACATATTTGGACAAACCTGTTAATTATTAAATTCAGGTGTTTGAGTCAGGGCCCTTATCCTCAGTGAAGGGCAATCTTAAATCTTCAGCATACCAAGGCATTTTGGACAATGCTATGCTTCCAACTTTGTGGTAGCAGTTTGAGGAAGACCCTTTCCTTTTCTACATAACTGTACCCCAGTGCACAAGGTAAGAACTATCAAGAGATGGTTTGATGAGTTTGGTGTGGAAGAACTTCACTGGAAATTGAGTCCTGACCTCAACTCCATCGAGCACCTTTGGGATAAACTGAAATGGAGATTGTGAGAAATGCTTATGTCCACAGAGTGTATGTTTCTTCGTACCCCTGAAAAGTATCTGAAAAAAAGTATATATATTTTTTAATAATAATAAAATCACGATCACAATAAAATCTTTCTCCTAACAATCTACTTATGGGAAAATAATACAGCAAAATACTGTACGTTTTACAGTGAAAAATGAGTTCTCCTTATGGTTTCATCACCAACATCCACATCAACTGGGGTAAGGATCATTTGCAGTTTTCATTTTTAAACCTACATTTCATCATTATGGCCAGACTTGTACATGCAATTCAACTGGGCAGCTTGGGACAAAAGAAGATCTATCAATTAATCTGAATACTGTATATGAACAAATACATAAGGAAAAACTGCCTTCATCATTGAAACGGATGTTTTGATTTGCTAACTGTATGTTGTTCATATTTGACTTGTGCTTATTGGAAAGTTGGACGACAGACATTACAACACTGGGCATGAAAAAGAATTTTTTTTTAACCTGCATGTTATTGAAGTCACTTTTAAAAGAAAAAAATAAATAAATAAATATATTTTTGATAAGTTTTAAACATGTGTATTATATTGCAGAATTTTAATTTGACTTAGGTTCATCATGACAATCTGTGTGCCTTGTTGCTGTATAGTTAAATTGTCTTGTGTATTTGGCATAGTGTCTCTTTCTACCAAAATATTGAGATATTTTGGTACCCCGGGTCAAAAGCACAAGCGACACAGCAAATTAACGTACGACTAAATGTTTGAATTGTGACACAAAAAGCACTCTTCAGTCACGTCACGACACTCCTGATTAGGAGTTAGTAGAAGGTTATGTTCGGATGTTCTCTCTTGGCTGTAAGCAACCGTTGCTGAAATGTGGCAAGAAGGAAACGTGTAAAGTTTCATTTCCAACCACACGGTTTCAGTTTCTCTGCATAGGAAGTACGACGTGCAAACCACTCTAGCCGACTACTTCACAAAATAATTAGCTGAATTTTTCACTTGGAAACAATTAGAACACATCATTAGCATAAGAGCTTGAAACATTTACTGCCCAAGAAGCAAAAAAAGTAATCAAAAATAATTATATGTGCTTGGCTGGGTATGATTTTACCATGTGCCATATCATCATGATTTGTATTGTTTATAATGGTTCGGTATGTACAGAATGGTCGAGTGTGTATGATAATGAGCGTTTTTCTCTGGTCTACAAGTTGTACAATACTTAGCAGAATACCGTATATGACAACTCTTAATCTGGACAATTTCACGCTCACTGAATCTCTTTTGTGTTGTGGTTGCTTTGTTAAAACTGCTGCGGTCGTAACCACTGGCTTTTCTGCCATAGTAATCGTTTTTTTTTTTCCCTCTAATGCGCACGTTCTTAAAAATACCTTGTTCTTCTTTGTAGTCTTTTCTTGTGGCTATTAATTATAACGTTAAGCTTTAAGGTTTCTAATCTGTGGCCGCCATGCATATACACATTCACACACTTACTCACACCTGCGGGTAAGTTAAGAGCTGCTAATCCGCCTGCCTTCAGGTTTTAGATGGAAACCAAAGGGACCTATAAGGGAAACCACACAGACTTGAGAACGTGAAGAACTCACACAGCCAGTACCTCGAGCTCAGTTCTAGACTGTGACCCCCGGAGATATACGGCAGAAAAGCTACCCACTATCCATTTCTACTCAAATTTTGAAGTGGCCACTGAATTATATATCGTACATGCCACAGTGATTGGCAGCCTTCATGAAAAATGTATACACGCTGCCCGTGCAGAAGTTGCACACACTAATATTTCATTGAACTGCCTTTGGCTTTGATTACGGTGGTGGCATCATTTTAAATAACTTATGCAATGTCACAACTTTTATTTACATCTACATTTCTCTGCAAGATCTCGTATTGATGATGGGAGAGTCGGACCGCCACATAAAGTCTTCTCCAGGACATTCCAAAAGATTCTCAGTGTGGTTAAGGTCTGGACCACTCTGGTGAAAATGTTGCCTCATGCTCCCTGAACCGCTCTTTCACTATTTAAGCCTGCTGAAATATGCCTGTGCCATCAGGGAATAAAAACTCCATTGATTGAAAAAAAAAAAAAACTGGTCAGCACATACAGGTCGTCAGCTGACCACATTTTTTGGCCACATAATGTTGCTGAACCTAGAATTGACCAACAGAAGCGACCCCAGATCATAACTCTTCCTCCCCAGGCACCATAATAAGTGCATCACTTCATTTGCCTCTCTCTTCTCCCCCTGATGCCCCACCCATCACTCTGGACACCACATGACCTGCCTCCAAAGTCCATTATCCCTAGCAAACCTGCATCTTCAAACCTGATTTTCCTCACTGATAAGATGTTTTCTTAAGGCTACACAACTGTTCAGTCCCAGTTCCTTGAGTTCTCTTTACATTGTGCATGTAGAACAGAGGTGTAAAGAGTACCTGAAAACCATACAGATACCTTACTGTAAAAATGACTCCATTACAAGTTACAAGTCATCAATTCCAATAAGACTTGAGCAAAAGTCTTAAAGTATCCGATTTTTAAAAGAACTTAAGTATTTTACTCGTACTGAATGTAGGCTCAAAGAACACCAAGAAATGTGAAAAACAAGAAAGCGTTGATTTATGAGGTTTTATTTCCTAATATAGGAATGAAATTGAACACTTCAATATTTCAAAATGGCAGAACAAAAGTCAGTCTCAGTCAAACTCAAATGTTCAAAAAAGGCACAAGTAAAAGATTTTTTTTCCTCAAAAAAAAGGTATTTTCAGTCTACAATGGACAAAAATAAATAAATAAATAATTCAGAGCGGACTTTGATTTGATTTACCTCTCAGTCTCAGAGGGGGGCAATATTTTTATTCAACTTCAACAAAAGCTGGTTCTCAAAGTTCTTGGATAAAGATGCCGACTTGTCGCGCACAATCACAATGTAATGAGTAACGGTAAGTGTCCGTTCAAATGTACTGGAGTAAAGAGGACATAAATTCAATCAAAAATGTAGTCGAGTAGAGAGTAAAAGTTGCTTATATTTTTGATGCTCAATACAAGTACAAAGTAGCCAAAAAAATACTTAAGTACAGTAACGAAGTCCTGATAATAATAATAATAATAATAATAATCCTGATCAAATGAATTTTCAAATCTGGGAGCTGGGCTACGGCACTGACTCTGGAGACTCCTTCTATCAGTCTCGGTCTTAAGTAACATTTTTCACACACTTTTCACAGATTTTGTCATCCCTCCCCAGGAACTGTGTGTGAACCCTGGCATCAGATACATAACTCTTTTTCCCCTTAAGGACCATTTTCAGGTACACAGGAGCCTTTTTCCAGGCAGTTAGACACATCTTTTTCAAGTCGTGACATCGACACAGGTGTGAGGAATCGATCCCATCAGAGAGTTAAAGTTCATGTTGGTTCTGTACACACGAATCAGACTGCATCAATGATAATAATAATAATAATCCTGATGAGATTAATTTTTAAATCTAGGAGCTGAAAAAAAAAACAATTAAGAACTTGTACACCCAATATAATGATTACACGGCACTGACACCAGAGACTCCTTCCATAAATGTCTCCTTAAAGGGACGTCACACATGGAGCATCCACAGTACAAGACTGAGCCGCTGCTATAGAAACGACAAGGGATTAGAACCAGCGCATTAACTCACGTTTTCTTTTCATCTTGTTTAAAACACACCACCACATCAGCGTCCTCTCAGATGTGTGTCAATCCTTTATTCGGATGATTAAAAACTTAAAATAAAAGAAAACGCCTACACGTACAGTACGTACACACGCCTTGCGATTCAAAGCCGACTTCCTCCTGCGGTTGCTGCGGTTCACTTCCATCTACAGCCATTTTGCTCTTTATCATAGTAAGCAGGCCATTAGGGGAAGAAAAACCACAGCGTCTAGAGAGGAGGCAATACCTGCTTTCCCCTGAGGAGGGGGAGAAAAAAAGCCACTTTACACTAGAGATAGATTCAACCGCAGGGGGAGAACTCACACAGTCGCCTAATGCGGATATAGTACTGAGGATAAACGTGGTTTCATTGCATCCTGTCTCGTACAAACTCTCATTAAATGTGTAGAGACGTTCTGAGGATAAATCAAGCTCGGAAGGAAGCAGTAGAGATTATCTGTGCCTCTGGTCATGCAGTGTAGCTAGGTTTTATTTGTTAACGTGCAAATTGAGAAAGGACGCTACACACAGCGTTCAAGCCAAACTGGGATTTGTGATTTTTAAGCGTAAAAGCGATTGACATGTACAGAAGACTTCAAGCACAGTACGGTGACTCTTCGCCGCAGTAAAATATTCAAACGTTTTAAAGAAGGCCGTACGTCCGTGAATGACGATCTCGGCCGAGGTGGTTCGGAGCTCACTGCAAGTCGTTCCCGTGAACATTCAGTGAATATATGAAATAAATAGATAGAGGTTTTCCTCTCATGACTGTGTTTTGTTATTCTCCGCACTGAAAAGATTCTAACGTCTCTCATAGTTGTTCAGTCACATTATAGTAGCTAGAACCAAAAACGCAGCTTTAGTGGGGAACGAAACCTAAATTTGAAAAGGTTAAAAAA
>JAQMYI010000039.1:30441521-30467061 GCA_030014275.1 Clariallabes melas
CACTACACCACCGTGCCACCTGGTACTGTATATAATATATACTTGTTGAATGTTTGCTAACTCAAACATACAGACCCAGTCAAAAGTTTGGACACAAGTTTGGATTTATTTTCTACATTATACAGCAATACTGAATTTTTTTTTCAAAACTATGAAATAACACCTATGGCTTGAGGTAATTGAGTTGCAACTACAGCAACAGCATTTGCAAAACCCATCAAGCACCATGATGAAACTGGCTCTCATGAAGACCATCCCAGGAAAGCGAGACCAAAACTTACCTCTGCTGCAGAGTTTATTTAAAGTCCCCAGCCTCAGAAATCACCAATTAACAAACAGCACCTCAGATTAGAGGCGTTATAAAGACTTTACAGAGCCTTTAAAGTAGCAGATACATCTCAATATCAGCTGTTCAAATGAGATTATTGCATATGTTGGACGCCTTCAGTGTTTTACAGTGTCAGAATAAATAAAAATCATGAAAGACCATGGAATTAGAAGAACAAACTTGTGACTGGTACTGTATGTTTATTTCACATTAAAGTATCCTCTATTAACCTTGACAGAAAGCAAGGTTGCAGCTGTGAAGCGTAAAATCAAGTCTAGGTAAGTAAAGAAGGCTTTGGGGGTTTTAATGCAATACACTACTTTTTGGGAAATTCACTGAATATTTCATCATGGTCTAGTAGCTGTCTGTTCTCTGTGTGTGTGTTAAAAAAATAACCTGGTGCTCATACATAGGTCTGGCTCTCTAGAAGTAAAAAAGGCCAAACTGCACTGGGACCCGAGTGTTTCTTTGGCTGTTGGTTCAAACGTCAACAATCATTCTTGAGAATGTCTACCTATCACAGCTTTAATGTGAAACGGAGGGAAAGTGAGCAGGGCTCCCAGAGAGTATCGGTTAATATGGACGTTTAAAAGGAGCTGTCAATCATTCCAGATTCATACTCTGATTGGTTGCCTTTTTTGTGTGAAAATCTAACAGGTCTGAATTGTTATATTTGTCAGCACCACCAAAAAGTGTATTTTTATAAATACATTATATTATTATGCTGCCACGTGACCAACAGGGGGCGCTGGAGCTCAGCGTTAACACTAAAATTTAATACGACAAAGTGGTTCGATATACAGTTTACAGTACAGTACCTTCAAATCTCAGATATTTAGGGATAGTTTTTAGTCAATAAACATTTCCAAAACATTATACAATTCATAAATCCTCATTATATTGACTAGTTTCTCTGAGAATTCTGTTGTATTCTGAAGCCTAGCTTAACTTTCTGTTTTTTTTAATTAAGTATTATTTAACATTAAAAACTACCTTTACATGTATTTTATTGCAATATCAACACAACATATGATAAACACTGACATCAATCTTTAAATGTCAAAAAGAATGTTTTGTTTTGTATTTTTTTATTTCTCTGCCAACTAAGGTCTTCCAAAAAAAAAAAAATATTGCATCCTTTTACTTTTCCCTCAATCACAGTACTTTAAGACACAGTTGATTTGTACTAACTTTATGCTTATGTTATTACATGCTCATATGAGCATTATAAATATGTTGAACAGAATAGCTCTGATAGTTTAACACCTTGATGATGGTTTAAATTACTTTTTTCTATATTTATTAAGGACACACTATTTAAAACATACTAAGATTGTTAAATAATATCAAGAGGCGGCCCGATCAAGAATATCTGCACTAGCAGGTGGGGTTGGTCAAACCATCTGTAGGGAAGAAAAACAAATTCAATTGAATTCAATTTTATTTACAGTATATAGCGCTTTTAACAATGGTCATTGTCTCAAAGCAGCTTCATAAACATGAAAGAAAATTTAATAGAAAAGAAAATATTTGGAAGTGTGTAAATGTGTCTAGATAATAATGAGATGAATGAATGATGAATGAAATGTTTCTGATGAGCCACCAGTGCCCGTGAATGAAAAACAAAAATATTCCTCTGAAACTGATAAGATACAGGGACTGTGATGGCACAGTGATGTACTATAGATGCCCACCTCAGTTTCCATGGTGACTGTCAATTATAAAACAAATTAACAAACTACCAAAATTTCAACAAGAAGTCCAACAGCAAAGCCCATAACACAGCAGACTCTGGGGAAAGAAATCAGCTTTAATTTTTCCTAAACTGCTTTTGACTCATTTTAACAATCCAGTAATGCTAAAGCAAATCAGAAAACACAACATCAAAAAAAAAAAAAGCCAGGGATTATAAAATACATCAACAATTTGTTGTTGATGTTGCTGCTGTTGTCGTGTTTTACACTTGGGGCCAACATATGGTTTACCATATGTCTTTATAGTCCTGGCTTTGTCCACAAGGGTGTTGTCATGTTTAGTCCTTGTATACAGTAAATATGTATTACATAATTATTCTTCTTTGAACTTTTCTGCATTGTTTAGTGGTACAGTACTACCTGGAATGGAAATGCAGTGAAGGAGATTTTATGTTTTTTATTTTATTGTTATGTAAATGAGAATTTGTAGGTTGACAAAAAATACATTTGTAGGTTGCATAAGTATTCATCCCCAGGGTCAATACTACTTCGAACCACCTCGGGCTGCATTTACTTTTACATTTACATTTACATTTAGCTGCAAGTCATTTGGGAATATGTCTCTATCATCTGATCACATCTGGATTCTGGTGTTTTTACCTATACTTGCAGGAATATTGGACATGTGGTTCAGTTCAGGAGCAGTTCAGTTCAGAGTGTTTTTGAAGTGAAATTCATAGTTTTGACTCCTTCAGTCTCAGAAGTTTCTAATTTTTCTGTCTTTTATTTTGTTTAATTTGATTTCTCTCAAGGAGTTGTGGGAGAAACATCTGTTTCAAATGTTCTACCTAAACGAAACACAAGTTAGAGTAGCATGAAGGTCTTTTGGTAGCAAGCTTTCATTTATACCATTTTGTGTGGGCAAGAAGCTGAAGGATCAGACATGATAGGCATCCATTTATCCATTAGGCATCCTGGAGTAGAGAAAGTTAAAGGCCATGATTCATCAGTAGCAGCTTGATATTGGGATTTAAACTCATAAGTTTTTTTTTTTTTTTTCTACATTATGTAAAAAATATAATAGCAATAATACATAATTAAGAAACAGATATATGAACAGATTGAGAAGTCAGACTCTTCACTTTTTCCCACAAATTCTAAAAGCAGCAAGAGCTGTGTGTCATATCAGTATATGGGGTGTTACCTTTGCTATTCTCTTGCATCACTTCTTGGAATTAGAAGAAAGTCCCATTACAATGAGGAAAGCATCCAGAGAAAATGACAACTGACACAGTTGACAGAATTAATAAAAAATTTTAAACTGCAGTGAAGTGTTAATGTCAAATAGAAAAAGGTTTCCCAAATCGCAGTGTTTAATGTCAATCATTTATTGTCATTTTTCCTGTTATAACATGGTGTTTTTCTTGTTATAATATAATGTTATGGGGGGGCCTCGGATGCAAATGAGCTGTCAGGTATAATCTGGCACAAGACATCTCTTCTTATCTGTACAAGATTAATGTTTGTTGTTCATGACACCTAATAAAAAAAAACTTTATAGAATTAATAATATTTACCTGGCTAACATGTTGTTTTCTCATTATAACAAGATCTTTTATCATTATAATGTGATATTTTTTTTTTACCTGGTTGCCAGCACAGATATAATAGCATTTTAATCACTGTGTTGTATGTTGGGTTAACTACTACAACTACAGTAGGAATACTATTACAAAATTCACTAAACACCAAAGGTTTGTAGACCTATGACCATGACTCTCATACATCCTTGCTAAACAATGTACTGTATTTCTGCTTAAATCGCACTTTGAATGTTATAATAACCGCCAATCTTCTGTGAAGGATTTCTACTATATTATTGAGCATGGCTGTGGGGGTTTTGTTCATTTACAGTAGCTACAAGATCATTAGTCAGGTCAGACACTAATGTTGGGTCAAGACAGCTGGAATGACTCTTCTTCTCATAAGCTCTCAATCGGATTGAGGCCAGGTTTCTGTGCAGTTCATTTGAGTTCTTCTCTCCAACCTCCAAAATGTACTGTAGCTTTTTTTTGTGCACAGGATCATTGGGATGCTAGAACAGGTTTTTGCTTCTTAGCTCTAGTGAAGGATGTTACGACCCTGTCTAGGCTCAGGCTGCAACAGGGAAAAAAGGGGGAAAAAAGTGATAGATAAATAAATAAAAGGGGTTGAGAGCAAAGTGAACTTGCAATTTCTTAAAAGTGATCGCAAGCTTCGGAAGACGACAAGGCTAAAATAATAAACAGAAATTCACTCTACCAAATCCCAAAATGAAATACGTAAAGCTACCCCAATAAAAAAGAAATAAAAATACAACATGCTACGCTTACTCCCTAGCTAATCCAATAGCAGGCGAAAAACAGAGCGGAAATCAAAAAACAAGGCTATAACATGTGAATGGTCATACACAGAATACCATGCAAATACCAAAAAGAAAAATAACAAAATAACAAGCAAAAGGTCAAACAGAGTATAGGTTAGTAACAACTCAATGATAAAAAGAATGAAGCAAAGGGATGGTCTGGGGAAGTGTGGGCAGAAACGGTTTAAAGAGTCTTCCCCTGGTCCTCATTTCAACCAATCACAACACAGAAGGCGGGAACAATGAGTGTAGAGTGAGTGATCATCCAGTAGATCATTGGAACCTGGAACTGGCACACTGAATAGGCTGGACCTAAAAATGAAGGAAGTGACACACCCATCCCACCACCGGCAGAGACAGCGTTCCTGTGTTTCTATTTGACTTGCTCATTGAATGTTTATTGTGAAACCTTAAAAGCTGGCTTTCATCTCTTATCTAATGTGCTCTGTAAGTGTAAAATTTAGGAACAAAAAGAACAAATAGATAAGCTATGTATATGTACACTGCCTGGCCAAAAAAAATAAATTGCCGTTTGATAAGGGTCAAATTATTGAGCTGCATCAAGCAAAGAAACCCATTAACGAAATGTGAAATTACTGGAACTGGGTTAAGGACACTTCAACATATTATAAAAAACCTGGAAGGATAGTGCTAAATCCCCAACTCTGTTGAATAAATGTGAGCAGGTGACAAATTATGAATGGAGATCACTTAAACACTGGGTAAAGCTGCATGGTAAAAAATCAACAGTAAAAACCATAGGTATTGTATGTTTATTAGTGAAAAGAGAATTTCCATACACATACAATGTGATGAGATCTCACAGGATTTGGAGATCTCAAGCACTTGTTAGTGAGGTTAATAAGAGCAAAGGCTTCAGTTTGCTAGGGACCATAAAGTTAGAACTTTGGATCAAAGAATAAAGGTCGTCTGATGAGTCCAGGTTGACTGTACAGTTTTAAAGTTTAATAGATGACTAAATGAGCCTCTTGGTCTGTCCGCTGTGCTTCGATAAGATTACTGACACTAGGAGAGAAACAATTAAACATTTTGTCTGTGAGAAAAGTGTCTATTTATTAACAGTTTTTATATGTGTTGTATACATCTATTACTTCAAAGAACATAAGCCATTTTAACAGGTCCTGGTGAAATCCTGAAAAATAAATAGAGGAATTTGTACACATGTCCATGCAGAGATAAGCCAGGTAGTTCTATCTCAACCAGGTGGGAGAGAGGGAAAGATAGAGAGAGAGAGAGAGAGAGTAGGTGTCACACATCTTTGACGGCAGAACTAAATGTGTATAATATTTCCAAATTTATCTAAATATATAGGCATGGCGGCATAATGGTTAGTGCTGTCGCCTTGCACCTCCAGGGTAGGGGTTCAAATTCCGCTTCGGGTCTGTGTGCATGTTCTCCCCGTGCTTGGTGGGTTTCCTCCAGGTACTCCAGTTTCTTTCCACAGTCCAAAGACATATAGGTTAGGCTAATTGGCATTCCCAAAATGGCCATTGTGTGTATATGAGTATGAGCATGTGCGTGCCGTGCAATGGATTGGCACCCCGTCCAGGGTGTAACCCGCCTCGTGCCCTAAGTTTCCAGAGAAAGAAAAAGAGAGATAACCAATTATATATTAAAAAGACTCTAACACTGACCCTATTCCAGGGTGACGGGTGCATCAGTGTAAGAATGGAAGCACCTTCATGAGCAATCATGCATAGTGTCCACTGTACAAACCTCGAGGCGCAGTATTATGATCTGGGGTCGCTTCGATTGGTCAGGTCTAGGCTCAGCAATGTTATGTGGCAATAAAGTGAAGTCAGCTGACGACCTGAATGTACTGAATAAACAGACGTTAACACATCTATGGAGTTTTTCTCCCCTGATGGCGCAGGCATATTTAAGGTGAAAGAGTGGTTCTGGGAGCATGAGGAATGATTTTCACACATGAACTGGACATCAGAGTGTATGCTGCAATCAAAGCTAAAGGTGACTGAATGAAATCTTAGAGTTTGTGAGTTTTTTTTTTTTTTGTCCAGGCAGTGTGAAAAGCTGGATTATGAAATAATATTTTAAACTAAATCTGTACTCAAGGGATCAGTGGAATTTAGTTTTTTTTTTTTATACTTCTGCTCTTGCAATTGCCTGCAAATAGATCTCAAGTTTCTAGAGTTTGATGATTTATGAATAATATGTAACATATCCTCAATCAGTTGCAGTATAACGCGTGACAGAGGGGCGGGGCGCGCTGTGATTGGCTGAGTTGACAGGGCTTCTGTTGACCCGCCCACCCGTCTGACGGCCAAGCCTTGCTCCTCCTGCGCCTCTCCCGCTAAACTTTCAGACTTTTACCGCTTAGTGTGTTTCTTCTTCAGACCCGAGAGAGCAGCGATAATGGCCGACCACGGACTGACAGACGAAGCCGCTACAGGCGCTTGTAAAGAGGGAAACCCGATTACTAAGGTAACGTTAGAGATGAAGTGCCAGTGGCGGGAGGTATAAGTGCTAAGCTAGGCCTTGTGTAACATAACGTTAGCTTAGCCAGGTGATAGCAGGTGATAGCAGGTTCTCAGTTACCGGTATTGCTTGAAAATGTTTAAATACTGACCCAAAAGGACGTTGCCCACACACTAAATAATGTGGTGCTTGCTAATGTTCTAGCATTAGCATATACAACTTTAGCAGCTGTTTAGCTGAGTCATAATCAGCAGCGGTTGGTTTTTAAATGGTGAAGATGACGTCACGCAACGAGCTTATACTGTATTTTACAACAGAGATATAACCATACATGTATAATCATTTTATACCTATATATTGGAGGAGTTGAAAGAAGGACACACAAGCAAAAAAATTTATTCTGCAAAATCAAGAGATATAATGGAGCACCAAACACTTTATAATTACAATCAAAGTTGCCAGAAGACATTAAACTTTTTATATCTATTAAACTGTAATATATGTGCATAGTACAGCTGTGACCAACAGTTTTAAGAATGAAACCAAATATAATTTTTTACAAAGTCTCTTGCTTTAGTGTTTTTATATATTTTTTCGTCAGATGTTACTATTTTATACTGAAGTATAATTACAAGCATTTCATAATTGTCACAGGTTTGTATTGACCGTTACGTTAAGTTTATGCAAAGAGTGAATATTTGCAGTGGTCACCCTTCTTTTTCAAGACTTCTGCAATTCGCTCTGGCTTGCTGTCAGTCAACTTCAATGCTTCAAAATTTATTTATTTTTTTTGTCTACACGCCTCTTGAGGATTGACAAGTTTTCAATTGACTTAAGGTCTAGGGAGTTTTCTGGCTGTGAACTCAAAAATTTGATATTTTGTTTCCTGAGCTACTTGGTTATCACTTTTGTCTTATCACGAGGTGCTCCATCATGCTGGAAATGGCATTGTTCGTCACCAAACTGTTTTTGCTGGAAACTCCCTGGGAACTGGAAAAGTTGCTTTCAGAGTATGTTTTGTATCGTTCTTTATTCATGACTGTGTTCTTAGGCAAAGTTATGACTGAGCCCACTCCCTTGGCAAGCAACCCTAAACATGAATGGTCAACTTGTTGGCAGATGGTAGCGGTCATCTTTTCTATTCCGGACAGCTTTTTTCCAGGTGGCCCAAACAATTGGAAAGGGGGTTCATTAGAGGACATAACCCCATTCGTCAGCAGTCCAATCCTTATACCTTTATATCAGTCTGTCCCTGATGTTTTCCTTTGAGAGCCATCTTTGCTGCCCTTAATGAAATCAAGTCAAGTAGCACGAAGGTGAGCACTATCACCCACGGCTCGGGGAACAAAACATTTAAATGTTATGTGCATGAACAGAAAACTCCGTAGACCAACAGAACAATCCTCAAAGCATGAAGTCAAACAAAAAAAATGCATATTCTGAACTCCAATCATTGATTATGCAAGAATGGGCTGACATCATTCAGGATGTGGCCCAGAAGTTGATCGACAGCATGCCAGGGCAAATTGCAGAGTTCTTGCGGGCAGGATGGGGGTTCTTAGGGGAGAGGTGTCAACATTGCGAATATTGACTTTTTTTTGCATAAAAGTAATCTACTTGTCAGTACAAGCCTTTAACACTTATGAAATGCTTGTAATTATACTTCAGTATACCATAGTAACATCTGACAAAAAGATCTAAAAACACTAAAGCAGGAAACTTTGGCCCTGGCTGTATTTATTTGGTACTGCATTTTGTGTGTCATATTTTAAGTATTTAAATCTTAGAGGTCAATACATTTGATAAGGTAAGCTTAAATACATGTTTAAACCATGCAGGAGTAATTTAAACACACGCTTACCTCTCTGAACCTTGTGTTCATCATGTGTGTTTTTTTTTTTTTTTTTGTCCCTTAGTCTTATAAAAATTTTGAGATCAATGTACAGATATAGAGGAGAAAGAAATAATTTAGGACATAATTCTTAAATTTTAATAGTTTGTCCTTTTTTTTTTTTTTTTCTTCTTTTTTGGATGACTCACACCCACTGGGGTGTGGTTTGGTCAGCACTAACTATTTCATGAATGCAACAGGACTAATTAAAAACAAACAAACATGCAATTCGGGTTATAGTGGTTTTCATAATTTGACTTGCCCTCAAGCGGTTCTGATTGTGGTTACAGTTATTTCAAGTGTATAACATTTTTATTGTGTGTGTGGTTTTTTTTTCTTCAGTGTATTAATGCTTAAAATCTTAACTTCTTTCTCTGTTGATGACTTAGGACTTCATGATGCAGCAGACGATGCTGAGAGTCAAAGACCCGATTAAATCGCTGGATTTCTACACACGCATCCTGGGGATGACGTAAGTGCCGCTGTTTTTGCGGTTCGATTCTCTGGAATGTTGTGGATCCTGATCTTCTACTTATTCATACAAGTAATTTGTTCATGAAATAATTGTAGTAGTTAAATTCATTATTCTGGTTTGTTGTTATTACAGCAGTGAATGAATGAATGAATAATCTTTTTGCCATTGCAAAGCTTTCTAAAGATTTACTTTGTAGAGATGAGGAATGGAAGTGACACAAGAGCGTTTCACGATGCAATCGGGAACGAAAAAAATTTAAATGACCAGCCATCTATTTTATCTACCCTTTGTGTTACGATTAGTTAAAATGACAACATGGAATTAGTGCAAAAACCTAATCTTTCTCACCTTCAAACCAAGTGTGTCTCATCTGTTCAGAGTAAAAAGTCACCACTAAACAAAACACAGTGCCTCCAAGTCATCCTAATTATACCCAGGAGTCAATGATAAATAAAACAATTTCTATAAGAGAGGGGTTTTTTTCTTTCTTTTTTTCGTAAGCCGGCGCTTGCCGTGGAATTCAATTCAAACAAAGGTGCATCATTTTGATCTGGATTTTATGTTTTCTTCCTTTCTATAAAGTTCCCTTTATTGTGCATGTTGGTCTGCAATAGTTTTTTAGAATTCATGTCCAGACACAGAATCTTTAAAGACAAAGATGTGTTTTTAGTAATGCTCTTATCTAAAGATGTGGTGGGTAAGATCTGTTTGTTTTATTTTTTTTTTTTTTTTTTTTTTTTTAATTGGTTTGATACTTTGGAATTTAATATTGAGATTTTGTGGCCACTCCCCCATTCCTAATAATTTTGATTAAGATCTGCCTCAGGGTATACAACGGTTAATCAGTAGAATTCTTGATAAAAAGGCCCATCCAAACACAAACATGCATTTGAACAGGAAGTCCACAGTTTTTTCGCAAACGGGTTGTCTCAAAATATTTGTACCCTTTTGCTAAGGCCGTGGCTCCAAAATTTTTTTTAAATAATGTTCTGCATTTTCTCAGTGTTCTTTGTACAGGCACTGTTTTTAGATGAATATTACACCTTTAAAACATTTTTATCCCAACATGTGTTGTGGTAAACAGACTGTCAAACATTTTGCACTTTTTATTTAAACACCTAAGTAAATGAACGTCAGTGGCAATCTGCTAATGTGCTGGTTGTTGAGATGAGAAGGTAAGAAGTTGGAGCAGGATTTGGTAAAGAAAACTATTTGATTGCAAATGCGTACCTTCCTGCAGTTTTGTGGACCAGCTCTCATTTATGTTATATTAATAGTCTTAATAACCTTAGAGTACAACATTATAGAAGGTATTTATTTTCCTTATGGTCGCACTGTCTGGTGTCTGGTTTCCCTGTTGAGTCTGGTTCCTCTCAGGGTTTCTCCCTCATGTTGTCTGAGTTTTTCTTGCCACCGTCGCCTCTGGCTCACTTATAAGGGACAAACTGATAAAGCTATAAATTTATACTTTATTAAATTAATATCCAGAATGTTTATTTCTGTAAATGCTTTGCGACAATGTCCAAAGCACTATACAGATTATAATACTATTTGAGTTCAACTTTACTATCAGACATGATGATCATGTTGTATCGTACCCTTCTAATGTAACTGCTAATGAAGATTCAAACCTTGTTTATGGTACCTAACGTGTTTAAACTCGCTTCTTGAGATCCGTGTAGTTTTACCCCCGCAGGCTTTACGCCAACCTTGGCTTACAGGCTGTCACATGATTTCTTACCGCGTAAATTTACTTTAGTCGGCATACAGATGCTTCTTTTATAGCAATAGAAATGTCTATTTGTCTTTTTCCATATTTATAGAAATCTAGTTGAGCTGCTTTTTGATTGTGTCTGCTATTCAGAGTAGAACCCAGTAAAACCTGGTAAAACATTAGTAGTGAAATGTAATCGTGTAAAAAGAGGTGTGCTTGTCTGAATTGTTAAAAATATTTTTCTTTTTCATGTTTCACAGCCTGCTTCAGAAATTCGATTTCCCCTCCATGCGCTTCACTCTCTACTTTCTGGGTTATGAAGATAAAAAAGAAATCCCAACTGACGTCAAAGAGAGGACAGCGTGGACTTTCTCACGCCGTGCCACTATCGAGCTCACGCAGTAAGTGTGCAAGGAGCAGGGAGTGTTACTGGAGTCGAAATATTTTTTTCTTGTTCAAATGCTTTGTTTTGAAGAAAACAAATGTTGTAAGAAATGGGCTACATTTAATGATTCAATTAACTTATTTTTAAGATTTAAAATTGTAATTTTATTCATAAAATCATAATACTTACAGAATCGTAATTTTAAACAAACCTTCACCTAGGTATCATGATAGTATCATATCTGGTTGTGACTGGGGATTCCCATCCCTCGTTAACCAGATTTTTAAAGTTTATCCCTTTTATTATGTCTGTGAGTAACCTGATTGTATTTTGGTTAGAAATACCATAACAGTCTGTGAGATGCACTAAAGTCAAATGTAACCTATAGCTGTCTTTCATTCCACTTCTTCTCTTCTGTTTTTTTTTCTTTTTCTTTTTGTAGTAACTGGGGTTCGGAGACAGATGAGAACCAGTCTTACCACAACGGAAACTCAGACCCTCGAGGTTTTGGTGAGTCCTGACGGCTGATGATGCTGTGATGTAATCTGGCACAAAACTGCTCATAACTTTCCTTCTACTTAACTTCATGTTTAATGTCAGACAGATCCCTTTATTTATATAGATTCTAAGGCATATGTCTGTCTGTCTGTCCTTCCTTCCTTCCTTCCTGTGGAGTAGCCAAAGAGCTGTGTATGAATGACGTGTGTTTTTACTGTGTTCCAGGACACATAGGAATCGCTGTACCAGACGTTCACGCTGCCTGCAAGCTGTTTGAGGAGCAAGGAGTGCACTTCGTCAAAAAGCCAGATGATGGTGTGTTTCACATCCTACATTCACTCTATGCATGCGTGCGCTCCTCTGTGATTATACTTTTACTTTTTGTCTTTTTTTTCCCCCTATTAAGTCATTCTCCCTTTTTTCATGTATCTTGCTCAGTTCTTTTTGTCTGCACACTCTTCTGTCTGTCTTCTTTTACTTTCTCTTTTTAATATATTTTTTTCATAATCTCTTTGCTTCTACTAAACCTTTTAACCTCTTTCCTTCACTGTATCTTTTTTTGTCCTTTTTTCCCTTTATTGTATTTTGCCCCTTTTTTATTTGTGTTCCATTCTCTTTAACTTTCTTTCTTTTTCTAATCTTTTCCTTTCTTGTTTATCTTCATTACCTTTTTTCTTAACATCTTATTTCTTTCACATTGTTATAAATTTTCTTCTTTCTGCTAAATAATCTCTTTCACTTTCTCTTCTTTCTTTGGTCTCTATTCTTTCTCTTCCACCTTTTGGTTTTTATACTTTCTCTCCCACTTTCTTTTTCTCCTATAATGTATATTTCACTTTTTCACTTTTATGCTTTTTTTTTTTTTTTTCCATGCTACTTATTTTTTTGGTAATATTTCTTCTTTCTCTCCTTCCCTCTCTTTTGCTCACTCCCTTGTCTCCGTTTCAGGTAAAATGAAGGGACTGGCTTTCATTCAGGACCCGGACGGTTACTGGATTGAGATTCTGAGCCCTAACAGCATGGTGCCCATCACGTCATAAAGGTGTCACCTTGGCAGACAGGTTTCAAAGAAATCTAATGAAATGAGAGAGAACGACAACCAGAACTGTAGTTTTATGAATTTTCTTGGAGAATCGGGTGTGAGGGACAGCCGGCGCTGAACAACTGAAACAGCCGAGACGAGGCTATGAGCTTTACCTAGAAACTCATCACTCACAATTAGACACCCACATGGACACTAAATCACTACAAATATTAAGCTTAAATACAGAGATTTCTAGTCTTACATGTCTATTTTCATTGGTTCACATATTTCCATGCTATATTTGTTTTGTTTAAGAGATTATATTTTATAATTAAATCCCTCTTCTAAATATTGTCACTATTAAATTAATAGCAGATGTGGACAATAAAACAAATTACTGCTCATCAGACGCCTGGGTTTTTCTTTTTAAATGTAATTTAATCATTTTAGAGAAATGATGAATAGAATTCAATTGAAACCCCTAATCTGGAATTATTCATAGCAGGAATTAGGTGGGAAACATAATTTGCATATCAATCTTTATTAAAATGCTTAAGAGGTGCTCAGAAGTTTTTTAATACTTTAAAATGACTGAAGATAAAGAAATCAGTGCCATGGCTTAGACCCACCACCGCTGTGTTGGATTCATTTATATTTATTTAATCAAGTTATTATGAATGAATAGTAATCATTAGATTTTTTTTAAAAAGTAAGATATATATATATATATATATATATATATATAGTAGGTATGAGCGGACTAAAGCAAACAAACTACGGTTTGTGGTTCAGTAATAATGGAAGTAATGAAATTTACTGGGCAACACTGCCTGGCCCAAAAAAATATTTCCCCTTTTTTCCCTTTCCCATCACTCCAAAGCCCGATCTTTATGCTCCCTAACAAACATGAGCTTTTTTTCTGATTAGTCTCACTAACAGGTGGTTTTCCTATGGCCACGCAGCTGTTTAATGCCAATCTCCTGAGTTCTCATCACATTGTGTGTGTGTTTGGAAATCCTCTTACTGTACTTTCACTTTTAAACATAGCTCTGGTTTTTACTGTTGATTTCACATGTTAATGTCATTCATAATTTTTTTTATACTGACCACATTTCTTCCACAAAGTTGACAGTTCAGCACTATCCTTTCATTTTGTGATATTGTGTTGAAGGTTTCAACTTCAAATATTAAATAAAAAAATTAAGTGGTTGGTGAATGCATACTGTTGTGCAGTAATATCAGCACTACATCATCAAACATGCTTTGCAAGACAGAAGTGGGATAATGAACCAAAAGCAAGCCATTTGCATTCAATACAAGACAAAGTAGATGTGATAAAGAGGGCGGGTTTGGAAAGAGGAAGTATTAGTATTAGCAGGCTATGAATTAGACACGGCAACCTCAATAGTGCTCTATTATCAGTAGGTAAACACCCAACAGGCCTGTTTGAGGAATACCATCAAAGTGAGACTGTCGAGCATGTTCTGCTCTCGTGCAGGGGAGGCTAGATATGGTGACATGACTCCCGAGAACTAGGGAAAGTAAAAAGCAATGTTAAGAATCTTTTAGAGTGGGCAGTCCCTGATCAGGGAATGAAGCATTTAATGTTGTTTGTGAGGAAGACTAGAATGGAAAGTCAGCTTTTAAGGACAGGGAATCTGAGGAGAGAGAGTGCTATAGGTGGCGGTGGATGCAACCTGCCGAACTCCAACTAGACGCTGAGTGCTACTGAGAAAGAAAGAGTGTTTGGAAATACCGACTAAAGGAGACAAAGAGTTCAAGACACAGAACAAGGCAAGACAAGATCAGAGAAGGATGATGTTTGACGTTTTAAGGAAGGCTGGTCTGGAAAATCAACTTAAATAGGCCAGATGAGGGAGAATGTGACCTACAACCTACTAGATTCCAACCACCGTTAAACAACTAAGAAGAATAGTAATAAGAAGAAGCCTAATGTTAATTCAGTGAGGAACACCCGTGACGGAACTACCTGTGCAAAGTGTAAAATATAAGAGAAACACCGACCGCCCAAACTGAATTTCTCTTTTATGTATATAGGGGGTTGAATGCCATTTTTATTAAGTATACCAGTATGCTATGCTAAGCTATTTATACAACTATCATGTAAAACTCTCAACTGTTACTCAACTTTTTTATTATTAGCCAAGCATCACCAGTATTTCCACCTCGGGGCCTGTGTGCATGGAGTTTGCATGTTGTCCCTGTGCTATCTGGGTTTCCTTCAGGTACTCGGGTTTCCTCCCACAGTCCAAAGACATGCAGATTAGGATAATTGGCATTCCCAAATTGCCAGTAGTGTGTGAAAATGTTTAATGCCTATCATGGTCGTAAAAATGGGAATAAATACAATAGTAACCACCACTGACTCGGGTTCCTACAGTAGATGGATGGATGGATTGCCTATATTTAAAAGGTGCTGCAGATCTAATCTTGGATTTATTTGCCAGAATAAAGTGGTTAGTGAATGCATGCTGTTACGCAGGAATATCAGCACTCCATAAACAAGCATACATTGGAAGAAAGAGCATAAAAGAAAGTGAGCTACAAAGGCTTTTACCAGGAAGGAACCGCATTGAGAGCCAGTCTTGCCCTTTTCAATATGGCGGCTGCATTAACGTATTAGCACAGGTAGCGATCCAGAATGTCTGCATGCTAGTTGTTCTCCTCGCCACAAGAGGGCGATATGCGGAATCTGTCAACTTGCGCCATTTCTCTGAAAACATCCTGTTCGGCTTTCGGCGCAGCAACATATAATGAACCTGTCCTACCTCGGAGCTAACGTTTAATCAGCGCCATCATAAATCTACAGATTCTTACAGAGCTGGAGTTAAACTAAACACACGACGCGGCCTGGCTTCCTGTTCTGTGAGTACGGCGCGCTTATTTACATATTTAGGTGTAGATAAAATAGACAGCTGAAATGTTAAATTAAACTCGAGTAAATCTGTTTAATTGGATTAGGTTACTCCATTTTTTGGTTTGGTTTTTCTTAATACCAGCGAGGATATGCTCTATTTTAATTCCGATATTACATTTAAACGCGAAACTATGGTGAATTTGGTTCTTTTTTTCCTACCTGTATTTTGGCAAGTCCCGCCACCTGCGCTGTGATTGGCTGATAATAGGAAAATTTGCTGTCTGTCAAATCACGCAAGAACCCTATTGGCTACAATTGGTCACCTGAACTCGAAATGCGGTCGGTTAAAAAAAAAAAAAAAACCCAAATCGTATATATTTAGCTTTGCTTTTCTCAAAAAACAAAATGTGTTCGGGGATTTTATGTTCTTTTGAACTTAATATCCAAAAAGAGGTGGATATCCTGCATAAAAAGACAGGATAATAGCCGTACATGATGATGATGTCGTTCTGATGCGATTTGGGAGTGTATGGATGCGCTTGTTCCAGGTTTCGGGGTTGCCATGTTGGAGTAAAACCCATCTAAATGAACCCAGATTCCTCAAGACTGTACAGTACACAGAGCGAGCAGTCTGGGGTAAAAAGAGAAAAATCATCCCCTGTGTGTGTGTGTGTGTTCTGTGGGTGGGTGTAGGCAAGGGTTTTTCAATGGGGTGGCCAGGGTGGATCATATGACTTCACTGGGGTGGCAAAATTGGGTGGGCGAAATCCTAATCCATAGTAATTTCCATAATGTGGCTCCGCCCATAAGTGTTACACAAAGCTAACGTAACATTAGGATTTATCTTATTGAGCATGAAGGTTTGTGGTTGTGTCCTTAAATCTGATTGTTTTTGTAAAGCAGCACAAATTATCCACTTACACACCACTGGATAATTTCCTCTCAAAGCAAGCATTTTTTTTTATTATTCTACATACTAAAGAAAGAAGAATCATAAATGTTCTGGTTGTTTGTTTGCTTGTTTGTTTGTTTTTATTAATACAGATGTGCTGTAACTGGCATCCATGAGCGACAGTCACCCTTTACGCCCGCTGGGCTCGGCGGCTGAGGTCGACCACATGCACCTTCTCTCCGAGCAGCTGGCGGCGCTGGTGCCCGCCGAGGAATACAGCGACGTCACCTTTCTGGTGGAGGAGAAGCGCTTTCCTGCTCACAGGGTCATTCTGGCTGCTCGCTGTCAGTACTTTAGGTAGATGATTATTTTAAGTGTTTGCTCTGGCGAAGGCTAAACACAACTGATGATCCCTGCTCATTAATTATGGTGTATATTTATACTTGTTTTTGCCCTAATATGTTGGAGAATCAGTTATGTCGTACAAACAACTCAGTCGACCTGTTTTCCCTCCATAATCAGAGCTCTGCTGTACGGTGGCATGAGGGAGTCTCAGCCACAAGCCGAGGTCCGCCTGGAGGACACTCGGGCGGAAGCGTTCTCGATGCTCCTGCGTTATCTCTACACAGGCAGAGCCAACCTGAGCGAAGCCAAAGAGGAGACGCTGCTGGACTTCCTGGGCTTGGCGCACCGCTACGGTCTCCAGCCCCTAGAGGCCTCCACCTGTGACTACCTGCGCACGCTGCTCAACGCACAGAACGTAAGTCTGATCTTCGACGTGGCCAGTCTGTACCACCTGAGCAGTCTGGCTGAGGCATGCTGTGCTTACATGGACCGGCACGCAGTGGAGGTGCTCAAGTCCGACGGCTTTCTCGCACTCTCCAAGGTAAGCGAGGACAAGACACGCTGTACACTGCATGCAGATTCTACTACTACTACTACTAATAATAGTGAATTACTGTATGCTTTGTGGTGGCACGGTGGTGTAGTGGTCAACTGTCGCCTTGCACCTCCAGGGTCCGGGTTCGATTCCCGGCCAGGCTCGATTCTCGTCTCTGTGTGCATGGAGTTTGCATGTTCTTCTGGGTACTCCGCTTTCTGGTTATTATTTTGTTTTCTACTATAAAAAATTTATAATACATGAGGTATAAATGGCCTTTAAAAATTGAAAATAAATAAATGAATTTCAAATGCAGGTGAAATGTATATGAATGGTTGTATACAATACCAGTTAGGACGCAACTTCTAATTCAGTGTATTTTTTTTTATTTTATTTTTTTTTTAGTGATTTATTTTCTACATTCTAGAACAATACTCGAAATTTCAAAACTATAAAATAACTGTCAGTTGTTTCTTTAAGACATGAAGGTCAGCCTTTCTGGAACAGTAGTGTGTCACGTGCATTTGCAAACTCCCATCAAGCACAATGATGTAACTGGTTCTCATGGAGACCATCGCAGGAAAGCAAAACCAAAACCTACCTCTGCTACAGAGGAGACCGGCCTCAGAAATCACCAATTAACAACCAGCACCTCCGGTTAGAGCCGTTATGAAGGTTTTACAGATCATAAGTAGCAGAAACATCTCAATATCAACTGGAGATTTACAGATTACTGTATATTTTGGACACCTTCAGCATTCTGCAGTGTAGAAAGAAATAAAAGCAGGAACGAATCCGAAGTTTCCAACTGTTTGACTGGTGCTGTGTAGGTTTATTATAGATGAAGGGAATTGACGGTGATCTCCTGACACAGTATTATCACGATGCCTAGGTGATGATTCAATTTATGTTGCAATTCTATAAGTATCACGATTCTTAAACAAAACACGAAACTTGTCCAAAGTGGTACCGTATATACATCTACATGTATATTTTCTCTGCATTTGGAAATTATTGATTTATTTACAATTTGTAAAGCCCATTTAAAGCCACATTTTCTTCTTCTTTTTTATAGTAGAGAAAAAAAATCTTACTTTACTTCACTTTAAATTATGAAGAAAAAAGATATTATAATTAATATCCAGATTTAATATATTCCCAGATTTCATGATGATTCTAAACAAATTGAAATAATTTGCTTCTAATATACAGAACATTGTTCAGTCTGTCAGTGTGAATAGTTTGAAGTGCTCCACCTGTAGGGTTCTAGAGGAACTGCAACACTTTACTTTTTGTCTTTTCCTTTGTCCATTTTGTTTTCAACAGTGTGTTTCGTGTCGTCGCGTTTTGTTTGATGTGGTTATATGTTTTATTTTCTTATGCATTAAATGCACCTGAACTTTTATAAAAGTGATTTTATAAAAATTTAACACTAATGTTAAAAATCTGCCCAAAGTGTGTAACATGTTACTGAGCTCATTTTCGAGTGCTATTGCATCATCTGAAGTACAAGACCCAATAAGTTTTGAATATTCAAATACAGTCCATCCTGAGGCCTCTTAATTATAGCTGACACTGGACGCACACTGCTTTTGCCTCTCTAACTTTTCCTCTCTCTTTCTTTTTCAGTCTGCCCTGCTGACAGTAGCTCAGAGAGACTCGTTCGCTGCGAGTGAGAGAGAGATCTTCCAGGCGCTGTGCCGCTGGTGCAAACAGAACAGCGAGGACCCCGGCGCACGCGAGGTGATGTCGGCGGTGCGCCTCCCCCTGATGAGTCTGTCGGAAATGCTGAACGTGGTCCGGCCCTCTGGGCTCCTGAGTCCCGATGAACTGCTCGACGCCATCCAGACGCGCTCAGAGAGGAGGGACATGGAGCTCAACTACCGCGGCATGCTCGGTAAGTCTTTAAAACAAATAATGCTCGGTTCTGCGTCACTCATACTCGTATATTCTTCTGGTATTAGAATATTAGTCATATTCTTCTGTTGACTTTCTAATGGTGAAGATTGGAGTTCACATAGTATTCGTATCCAGAATGAGCTTGACAGGTTTTATAAACCTCAGTAATTCAGTCGATTATCATTTATATACCAGTAAACTGGTGACAGGGTCAAGGCTCACACATGCCTGCAAGGATCAACAGCAATGCCTGTCTGGTCCCATCCCAGAGAAAAACTAATGTAGCACTAATCGCGATAAAAAGTCAGTGCTAGCTAAGACCAACCAGTGCACTAAAGCCCATTACACTCGGGACTGTCTGATCCAGAGCGGCCCCAACACGCAACCCACGGCACCTCAAGGATCTGCTGCCAACATCCTGGTGCCAGGGAGCCACGCCCGAGAGGCCAGACCCGCCCCTATGGCACAAAGGGAAACCGAAACCGGCTTGGTTGTGGCAGATCAGTGTGTGTTTAGAGCTGAAAGTGGAAGCACCATCCTGAAGCCAATAAAAACATTTCAGTCAAACATGGAGTAGATGTGTAAGTAAATTTGAGAAATGTTACGAGCGGCTTCTTTTTTTCCCACCAATTCCCGCCTACCAACCAGAAAGGGTGAGGGGTAACACACACTTCCTTTGAGAAACACGGAGCCAGTACACTGGCGATACATACCAGCGTAGTGCTCTTGCTCATACATGATGGCACAGATCCTTGCGATTGGCCGGTGTTGCTGCGAACGTCGGAGAGAAACTACAACATACTACTTTAAAAAAATAATAATAATAATTGTTTTGTGTCATGATCACAATCGAACTTCCATTAAGATTAAAATGTGCTTGATTATTTGCTATCCTGTCTAATTTTCTTTTTGTCTGGCGCAACATTAGTGACTAAACCTGTAGTTGTTAAGTTAAGCCAAGTTACAGTGTCGGTGTAGATTCATTGATCAGTTACACACCAGCATCAGACTGGATGAAAACTGAAAGCTGCAGGTGTGTGTGTTAGGAACAGTTTGGTTGAGCTGTTTGATTATTTAGAAACACAGGTCAAGGAATGTTCGCTTCCCAGGTCAAAGAAAGATCGCAACTTCGTGGTGTGATGTGATTATTACATGTTAAGCCAGACTCTTATTTATATTCTCGTCAGGGCAGTTTGTTCTATGACCTTCCGTAGGGTTGAAGGGTCGAGTAAACATCACTGTCTCGGAGTGGAACTCAAACGTACAGATAGCACTCGGAGCTCAAGTACCACAGTCACTTCTCTATGCTCTCTGCGTTCTTGTTTGTTCTTCACCTTTTGTGACCTCAAGCTCAAGTTGGTGCCTGTTTAAAAATCTATGTACTCTTGTCTTTCGAGAAGACACTTTTGTAAAGTTCCAGGAGCACGAGTGAATGGTTCCTCACTGTGCTCAAAGGTATTTGTTATACCTCAGGGTTGTTTAAGAGCAAACAGCTGTTATTTTAGACGCTGTTAAATCAGATAACGAGCCGGACTCGTCCAGGTTGTGGCTGTTTGACTTTGAATATGGAAATGTGAAACCGCTACATGTATACATGCATCTACTGTATACACTCTCTTGTTTTTCCAGTGATCATTAAGTTTTTTTTTTTTTTGAAATTGTGATTGTGAGTTGATTGTGGTGTGTGTGTGCTTGTATAGTCCCAGAAGAGAACATAGCCACTATGAAACACGGCGCCGTGGTAGTGAAAGGTGAGCTGAAGTCGGCTCTGCTGGACGGAGACACTCAGAACTACGACCTGGACCATGGCTTCACCAGACACCCGATAGAGGAGGACGGACGCAGCGCCGGGATCCAGATCCGTCTGGGCCAGCCGTCCATCATCAACCACATCCGTCTGCTGCTCTGGGATAAAGACAGCAGGTAAGATAACTCTGGGGGGCGGGGGGGATCTCGAAGTAGTCTTTCTCTTCTTCTTTTTTTTTTTTTTTTCATTTAAATCATGAATGCTTCTAAGATTTCATATTTCATCGTGGTATTTTTAGTTTATCCTTTTATTAACAATAATATCAGGTTTATAAAAGAAAGTAAACTTGTCTAAGAAATCTAATTTAACTGGAATTATTCCCTCCTCAGGTCTTACTCTTACTACATTGAAGTGTCTATGGACGAGCTGGACTGGGTGCGAGTGGTGGATCACTCCAAGTTCCTGTGTCGCTCCTGGCAGAACCTTTATTTCCAAGATCGTGTCTGCAGGTTTGTGTTATTTCATGTTAAGGAAAGACTGCCACCTTGTGGACAAGCACTGCAGCAGAAGTTTGGCTCAATTTCTTTTTTTTTTTTATGTTCTATTGTACAGTATATTTCTACTTTTATGTACAGTATATTTCTATTTTTATCCTAGTTAAATTTTATTTTTCTAGCGTATTTCTTTTATTCATATTTATTTCTTATTATAAGCTTTGATTCTCTTTTTAAGGTCACTGGCGGTCGTATAAGCATTTCACTGCATATCGTACTGTGTATGACTGTGTATGTGACAAATAAAATTTGAATTTGAATTTAGTAATAAAATAAATGAAATTAAATAACAAACAGGATTTGTTTTTTATAATAGAGAGATATTGAAATTTGTAATTCGGCACAGTAATGCTTAACTTCGGCTTGTGGAATATTAAGAGACTGTGTGTGTTTTGGACAGGTTTATCCGTGTTGTGGGGACACATAACACAGTCAACAAGGTCTTCCATTTAGTAGCTCTGGAATGTATGTTCACTCAGCGTCCCTTCGTCCTGGATAATGGCCTTCTGGGTAACGTGATTGACATTTATATACTATAATGTACTATATGATTTTTAAAAAAATATGTTATTTAATTTAAAAATTATTGCGTTGGCAATCTAAAAAAAAAATTTTTTGGCCGCTACATAGTTACATAGTATAGTGAAAACTAGTTTTATATAGACTCCTGTGGTTGCTGTGAATGACTCGGACATCTTTCTAGTCCCCAGTGAGAACATAGCGACGGTGCAGGCGTGCGCGAGCGTGGTGGAAGGCGTGAGCCGCTGCCGAAACGCCCTGTTGAACGGAGACACAAGCCACTACGACTGGGACTCGGGATACACCTGTCACCAGCTGGGCTCCGGTGCCATCGTCATCCAGCTCGCCCAGCCTTACCAGCTCAGCTCCATGAGGTCCGATCTCACACTCTGTACATTCATTTGCAGTTAAACATCTCCAAAAAGCCACCATATCTTTGCTTTCGATGAAAAAAGCAAATCCATTCATAGACTGAGGCCATGTTCACCAGGTATTTTTTAGAAACTGAGAATTTTATCTGCGGTTTTGACCTTTCGTCCACATGCGAACGCGACTTTGGTCGTTGAAAATGGAGCTTTTGGAAAACTCCGTCTAAAGTGAAGATTTACCGACGAACTGGCCTTGTGTGGCGATGATGTCGTTGTCTGTGTGCTGGTCTTCATGATTCGACGTCTGCTTTGTTTATGAGGATATTTTGTGCAATAGTGGACTTACCGGACCGTAACCTACCGTAACCTCTGACGACACCGGCTAACGTGTGGACATGGCCTGAGACTTGGGTTATGAAGTAGGGTGTTCAGAGTTGCCTTGCATGTGGTTTATGTTTCTGAGTGCTCTGAAAGTATTTTGGGTGCCGGGTCATGTCGTTATACACCATACAATACAATGATACAATGTGCAAAGGGAGAAAGCGAAAGCAAAAAGAATGATTAGCGATGCGGTAAACACTCTGCAGTTTATATCATACAGCTAGACCTACAGTATAATGACCAGACATTTCCAAACAATAGCCGATCCAAAATAGTACACAAATCAGCCATGTCTAAAGTAAAAATTCCCCCACAAATGACCAACCATATTTTGACGAACACCGCGGTCCTGTAATAATATTAGTCCTGTGTGAATCAGACGTCTGTGATTTGACCAGGATTTTTTAAAAAGGTTTTTGTTTCCTGTCCGGCTTTTTATCCACCTTCCGCGAAGAATGGAGGCTGAGTTGGAATGAAAGAGAAAAATTGCGAATAGGGCTTTATTTGTATGAAATGTAAATATAAATGTAATATATAATGAACATAATATTTTGTGCAAATGCGCCATATGAAAAAATGTGCACTGTCGGATTTCTATTTGACAATATAAAAAAAAATGTGATTTAAGTAACATGATTAAAATAAACATTGACCACTAGCATACATAAGAACTATGATAAAGAATTGGTTGTCTGTTTCTCACTGTAAAATAATTGTGTGTGTGTGTGTGTAGGTTGTTGTTGTGGGACTGTGACGAGCGAAGTTACAGCTACTATGTGGAACTCTCCGCTAATCAGCAGCACTGGGTCAGAGTGGTGGATCGGACTCGCGTTCCATGCAGGTGGGATTATTTATTTATTTATTTATTTTCTCACATTGCTCTGAACCCTATTGTATAGTTTTGTCTACACTATCAGGCTCACAAGGTTAAGTAGGTAGTCTCAGTAGAAGTGTGTGTCTCATAAATGTTAACTGTTTGTGACAGCAAAACGTTGGGTTTTTGTTTTCTAATAATTTTTCTTTGTAAACAAGCCCTTTAATTTAAAAACAAAATTGCTATTTAACCTTATTTTATAAACTTTAAACATCCACGGTTTTGGCAAACCACGAGTCAGTCACACCGCTTCTTGCTAACACATTTTTGCGAGTGAACTAAATGTGTTTGAGGATATTTTGGAGAATTTTAAAGCCCAGAGAAAAGACTTTTAGCAGTCACTCCAGCAGAATTGAACTATAGGTGTGTGTCTTTTAATGTCATTAGTCCATTCTGTGAAACAAGACATTGTGAGATTTGGGTGTTGTTCGAAAACCATGTTGTAAATTTAAAAACTATTTGGGATACTGAAGTGTGAGCGTTGTGTTGGATTTACAGTAGTTTGATCATTTTTTCCCCTCTTGCTCCTGCGATCACTAGCCCTCGTTTGCTTCATTTAGGAGCTCTGAAGCCCTTTCGGTAATATTTCCTAAAGAAAGTTACACACAGAATAATGGTACAGTACTGAAAAGATGGAGACATGCAGACTATTCTACGTCTATTTGCCTCTCAGAGGTGCCAACATATACATTTTAAAGATATTTAGCCACCTTAATACCTTTCCTGCTTTTAAAACAACCTTCAGACAAAACGCAGATGAAAAAATAAAATAATAAAATTCAGTGTTAAAGAACGTCAACTCATCATTTCTTGAACAAAAATGAATATTGGACACCACTCAGGGTTGCACATTAATTCTAAAGGTTAATATGCAAATAGTCCAGGGTGAGTTTTTCTTGCTTTGTCTCACCCAAGCTCTGTCCGACTTATCTGCATAGGTCATGGCAGACTCTGCGTATTGAGAGACAGCCAGCTTCCTTCATTCGCATCGTGGGGACGCACAACACGGCTAATGAGGTGAGGAAAAAGGTCACGCTTTCTTTTTGTTTTTGTCTTGTTTGACAGTTTCTCAGGAGCACCTCAAGTTGCATTTTTCACTTCTTAAAAATAAATAAATAGGGCTGGTGATGGAACCACTGTTCATCTATTATTAAATAAATATTATAATATTTGTTTAATAATAGATACCCTTAATATAAATTAATTTCTATGGGAAGTGGATGTAGTATTCGAAACCGGCCGGAAACAAGTTTTTTTTTTTTTTAAGTGCTATAAATACTCTACCTTTACAAGTTAAGGAAAATATCACTATGCCTGAGCTTACTCTATAATAATATTCATTATTAATTTCCGCTCTCATTTCTTCTTTTCCCTCCTCTCTCAAGGTCTTTCACTGTGTGCATTTTGAATGTCCGGCTCAGCTAGACACTGAGGTCAAAGAGGGCACTCCGGGCTTGGATCACCCAAACGCAGACCACACTACCCATCAGGCTCAGCACTCCCAGCCCCAGGGCCTCCCCGCCCAGAGATGCAGCATTTCATCCTTTCACACATAGGAATGCGAATGTTCACACAGTGTTCACTCAAACTTACACGTACGACGAAACACATCAGGCGCTTATGTCATAAGTTTGTGTTCCAGCATAACATGCTGCTAATGGTGTGTATATATATATAT
>JAQMYI010000039.1:30469051-30483597 GCA_030014275.1 Clariallabes melas
AATTGAATCTTTAAGTTGTCTGTCTGGCGATTCAATGGAATTAATAATTTTCGCGAAACGGTTTGAATGATTCACATTTTTAAAATAAAAATGTTTTAACTTTTCATCTTGTAAATTCCCTTTGAAAAAAAATAATAATGGTTTTCTTGAGAGGTTCGTGTACTGACTATATGACTGTTTCTGGAGCCTCCTTCTGCATGCAGGTTTCCGTAGTGTAGTGGTTATCACGTTCGCCTAACACGCGAAAGGTCCCCGGTTCGAAACCGGGCGGAAACACACTTTTAAAAATAAAATAAATCCTTTGTTTATTTTCTTTTCTTTACACAGTTATGCTTATTACATCGTCACAGTTGTACGAATTATGTCCCAATAAGCCGTTTAATGTAATCACTGTTCATGACGGTTGATTTGTACCGTGTTCAGAATAATCGAAGTTGTAATGCCATTTTTTATATAAACAACAGTTCGAAATCACACTATATTTCATAATTAAGTGCTTCCAAGCGTTAAATGAAAACGTACAGATCTAAAGATGTCAGGTGAACGATATGTCTTTCTCTGCTAAACAGGTATTTACGGTAAAATGTTAGCTTGTAACCGCCGGTTCTAGAAAACCTGTTTTATTATTGCAAGTCCACTAGATGGCGCACAAAACCACAGCTGGTATTTCTTTACACATTCCAGTTCATTCGAGTCGATGAGTGTCTCTGGATTTCACATTTCACAGCTTACTAACTTTACCAACCTACAATCCACTGATCAGCCATAACATTATGACCACCTGCCTAATATTGAGTAGCCCCCCATAGAAAGGTGTCTTTTCTGACACCTTTCTATGGGAATCGGCATTAACCTTTTTAACAACTTGATCTACACGGGCGCTTCTGTTGGATCGGACTACACGGGCCAGCATTCACTCCCCATGTTCATCAGTAGGCCTTGGACGCCGGTTCACTGGTTTTAATTCCTTGGATCACTGTTGGTATATCCTGACCACTGCAGACTAGGAGCATCTCACAAGAGCTGCGGTTTTGGTGTTTCTTGATCCAGGTGTCTAGCCATCACATTTTGACCCTTGTCAAAGTCACTCAAATTCTTACATTTGCCTATTTTTTTGTGCTCTCAACACATCAACTTCAGAGAGAAAATGTTCACTTGCTGGATAATATATTCCACCCACTTCAAGATGCCACTAAAATAAGATATTGTAAGTGTAGCTACTGTGAGAGGGGCCGAATCGTGATGGGTGATATGATGGGTCAGAGCAACTCCAAAACTGCAGATCTTGTGGGATATTCCCAGGGTTCAGTGGTCAGGACCTAACAAAAGTAATCCAAGGACAGAAAATCAGTAAACTGGAGACAAAGTCATGGGTGGTCAAGACCCATTAATGCACATTGGGGAGTGAATGCTGGCCTGTGGAGTAGAAGAGCTACTGTAGGTCAAGTAGTTGAAAAGGTTAATTCTGGTTCCGATAGAAAGGTGTCAGAACACAGTGCATCACTGTTATGATGGCAAAGGGGGATCTACTCAAAATTAGAAAGGTGGTCATAATAATATGGCCGATCGATATATATGTTTCATTGGTTTTTTTTATATCCGATTGTTGCTTACTTCTTGATGTGATATTTTTCTATAAGCACAGCTCTGACAGCAGTTCCTACTGCATTTCCAATCACAGGTCTGTATTAATCTGTGAAGATAAACCATGCAGTGCGAGACCATCACCTGAGACAAAGGAAATTTTAAAAGAGATTCAAGATGGTTCATTGATTGTTCAAATGCATTGCTTGTGATGGAGACTATATTGAGTATTCGCTCTGAGTTACTCTAGCAACATATGAAATTTGAACAACCTATGTCAGTTAATAAAAAAATGCAAATTTTTGCATTACTTTCAGTAAAGAAACTGAATTTCCACTTTGCATGTTTTTATCACACCTACACATTGTTGATTCTGCATGGCTGGGAGGCGTCCACCATGTTTTTTTTCCTCTCGCCTTTATAATTTCAACACATGGAGGTAAAACCTAACGTCGTTTCTTCCTCATGAGGTAAGCCGAATGGAACATCATTAATGCTTAATCCTTAAAGGAGCCGCATTGATAAACACATCATTTTAATTCCTTGACATCAAGTGTTACACAACAAATCAATCTCTTGTTGGTAGTTTAGGCCACAACCATGGGTTAAATAATTAAACAAGTAGGTCAGATTGTCGGGTCAATCGGATTGTCAATTCATACCAAAAATAACACTCCTATGCTACTTTGGTTCATACTGATGTTAAACAGACTGTTACAGTACATTGTTGTCTGTGTTGTTGTCTGCTTGCAGCTTGGCTTTTCGTTCAAGCTCATACCATCGAGATCCTATCCTATCCTAATATATGACGTTACATTACTCTCAAAAATCATGTGAGTGAAAAAGCGCCTCACTTGCACTTTTGTCTAAAAACTTCATCCATGAGGCATGCCTGTGTGTAAACTTGCGGCGGAAAAAGATGTGCATGTGTGTCTGAGTTATACTGAAGCGAGTCATTTTCCCCACTGCACTGCTACACTGGGTTTTTATACTGACCTGAGGGGAAAAAACTCCGTTTATTAGGTTATTTGAAATGAAGATGAATGAAGAAGAGTCTCAATTTAGCTTGAATAATAGAACATTTAGATGGGTTTAAAGCAAAGTGTTTGTTTGGTTTATTTTGCCCAAATTATCCGTAGCGTGTGTGTGCCTGGTTGTACTCCACCTGATGCCCTAAGTCTCCTGGGATAGGCTCCAGGCTCCCTGCGACCCTGTACACAGGGTAAAGTGATATAGACAGGGCACACACACTACGGCCAATTTGGGAACACCAATTAGCATAACCTGCACGTCTTTGGACTGCGGGAACCCACCAAGCATGGAGAGAACATGCAAACTCCATGCACACAGAGACAGGAATTGAACCTGAACCAAGACCCTGGAAGAGCAAGTCTTTAGTGCTAACCACTACACAACCGTGCCACCTTCAGCTAGAAGTTTAATGCTAGCTAACATCTGCAAGACTTTGAATAAACCTGATGTTAATTAGCATTAGCTAGGGTTTTCCTCAGTTCCTTGTAGAGGGGGACCTTTGCTATTTTCTTTTGTGAACACGTTTTCTATTTCTATGTTTTCCTTTTTCTTTGACTGAAATTGAGCGGACACTTCAAACCTTTACCAGAAGCATTTTTTCTATGAATATTTGCACTTTTATTTGAGCTTTCTTTCTTTCTTTTTTATTTTATAAGTACATCATCTGCTACATTTCTTCATTTCCGTTCGCATGACCTCTGTCAGGCTTAGCTGAGATTGCTGGTTATGTATTTGTTAACTCACTCGCTAACCTCAGTAAGATTGATTTGAAGAATAATCATTTTCAATTCAGTAGGGAATTTAATTTCCAGACCAGCTGGAGCATGATAAACATTCCCCAAGATTCATGTATTAATGAAAACCTTCTTACCAGACTATTATGTACAGGAATATGTTTGTCAGGATCTACACGGCATGTTTATCTTTGTGTTGTGTTTGGGTTAGAAGCCTGTCTGGGCAACTGGGGACTGAACCTAGAAGAAACAACACCTTTCTATGGACATACATAAAACGTCACAACCCATTATGTTTTGCTAGCATTTTGCATAGCCCACAAAATCATTAAGAAGGCAACTTGTTTGCAAAATTCACTTTTTAGTCATTTTTAAGCGTTCAGCTGGGTCTCGAGTGTGCGTATACAAACAAACAACATTAAAAAATTCATGCTGTTATAAACAGAGAATGTTTGCGGTATGAAAAAAACCTGTTATCTAAAGGGTATTTTAGCTGGAGCATTAACACACACACACACTTTAGGGGAGCTCTGAGACCAGTGGTAAAGAAATCGTAAAATATACCCAACCCAGAATTTCCTAGTGTGTCCCAGCTATCGGCTCTAACTTCACTTGCAGTTAAATTCAGGGACACGAGAACAGAGATGACAAGCAAGTCTGTGTCACACTCGCCGATCACACAGGCTTGATTTTGCCCTCTGTTGAATTTGCGAAGTGAAAAAAAAAGAAAAGAAAAAAAGATGCTCAGTTTTAATCGAGCCGAGTGCGCCAGCCTTCTGTAGTTTGTGTTACTTTAGCGACGCTTTGATCAGCGGATTGAGGGATCACAAGCTCACAGGCTACAAACAACAGAATTGCAGTTCCATTAAGACAGCTTGTGCTAAATTTGATAACTTAAAAAGGAAACAAGCTGCAGTTATACTGTACATTCAAATGCAAGATTGAACATCTGTTGCTTCTTCTTTCTGCTGAAAATTGGTATTATGCTTTTACCTCACCAACCAATAGTGGAATCACAGTTAATGAAATTAAGATGACTATCCCCTCTCTTCCTTATTCTCTATACCGCTTATCCTGGGTCTCTGGATGCCCGAAGCCTATCCGACTTGGGGCATGAGGACGCATGAGTACACCCTGGGTGGGGATTCCAATCCATCGCAGGACACACACACACACACACATACACACACTATGGGGAATTTGGAAACGCCAGTTAGCATAATCTGCAAGTCTTTGGACTGTGGAAACTGAAGGCACCCAGAGGAAACCCACCAAGGAATGACAATCCTAATTCTGCAAAAATGTGAAAATTGTAAAAAAAAAAAAAAAAAAATTAAAGCTTCTGTTGATTCTTTCATGCATTTTCTTATCATTTTGTCATTTCTTTTGCCCTTTTTAGAGAAGTAAGACGAAAAGGCAAGCCAAAACTGGTGAAAGAACTAATTCTTCATACGAACAACTTTGTGTGCAAGACAATCAGCTTGTCAGGGCGACTCAGATGGCCTGCTTCTTTGTGAATCGTGTCCTGATTCTTATCACGTAGAGTAGGACTGCTTGATAGCGGCCTTTAGCTCTTCTGCATTGTTGGGTCTGGTATCTCTCATCTGCCTCTTCACAATACCCCAAAGAATTCTCTTCAGGGGGTTCACGTCGGGCGAATTTACTGGCCAATCAAGCAAAGAGATACCACGATCCTCAAACCAAATATTAGTACTTTTGGTCAGGTGCCAAAGCACCTGTGCCTGGATTCTGTGCCTCTCCTCTCTTCCTCCATACTCTGTGATCTTGATTTCCAAATGAAATGCAAAATTTACTTTCATCTGAAAAAAGGACTTTGGGCCACTGAGCAACAGTCCAGTCCTTTTAGTCCCGAGTCCAGGTAAGATGCCTCTGACCTTGTCTCTGGTTCAAGACTGGCTTGACACAAGGCATGCGACAGTGATAGCCCATGTTCTGTATACGTCTGTGTGTGGTGGCTCTTGAAGCACTGATTTCAGCTGAAGATAGTTAATTAGCTGATTAGAGAGTAACACCATGAGTTCCAATATACAACTTTTTCACAATATTCTAATTTTCTGAAAAACTGCATTTTGGATTTATATTAGCTGTAAGCCATAATCATCAATATGAAAAGAACTAAACACTTAAAATATATCAGTCTGTGTGTAATGAAACTAGTTCGCTTTTTGAAATGAATTACTGATTACTGAATTACTGGAATACACATTATGCATATGTGTGTGTTGGTATCTTTCCCGGTTCGAGGTCGGCCGGTAAGTGTATCAACGTGTGGTAGATGCATCAAGAACTAATTCTTCCTGTAATTTATTCTAAAATTTAGCAAATTTAAACAGAAATATTTAACTATTAATGCATTATTTTGTATTCAAACATACTGTATGTATATGAGTATATAAGTTAACAGCAAATAATGGCACAAATGATCTCAACAAGAGAATGTTTGCTCAAATAAAATAATTATTGACTAATATTATATTATCTGTAATAAATTGCAGCCTTTTGTGTTTAAATAATTGCACAGATTCATAATGTAATTTACATTTCTGTGTGATTGTGCTACGTCTACTTGACTTGACTTGACTTGCAGCACTAGTGTAAAGGTGTATTTCTGAAGTATTTCTGACACAAACACCAAGTGCAATAGGAATTGTTGTTTATTTATTTCAAACCCTTCACTTTTTTATATATTTTTTATTTTTTTATCGGCGCTTCTGGAGAAACACATGATTGTTTTATTTATAAAATGGTTTTATTATAAGGAGGGTACCAGATAATAATTATGGCCCGAGCACTATGACATCACCCCTATTATTCCATAGTGTGTGAAAGGCCATCATATTCTTTTAAGGATTTTCCCATGTTTTAGGGAGCTTAACGTGTTGGAATCTGCTGCCATTAGGATGCCCTAGAGTACATGAGATTTCTCTGCATAGCTCATACACACTTGCACGTATGCACACGTAACCAGGTGGTGATGGCGCACAGTGCTTGGGTTCGCTCATCGTGGCTTGCAACTATTTTATAACACTTGTTCAATGAGTGTTATTATTCACTTTGAAATTAACAATGTTAAATTTTACATGCAGAGTTGGAATAAATAGGATTGATTTAGGTGGAAATTGTATCAGTGCAGCACTGTCTCGTAGATAAATCATCCTGTTTTTCAAAAAAATATTGTGCCGCATTTTTTTCAATCTATACATGTCTTTTTTATTGAACCCCTTCAAAGAGGCCTTCATGCATTCTACTGCCTGATATCTTCCCCTTATAAAAATCAACTCTCTTTTGAGAACTTGCTGCTATTTATTATTTTTTTTCTTTAAAATTTTATCATATGCAATACTTCTTTTAAAAAATCCAGGATGCTCTTATATAATAAGCTTCTTGTCTAATTAATTAATTAATTAAACCAAGGTTAAAGTATACATGCATTGCATGAGGAGGAAATATTGCTATGAAGTTGCTTGTTGCAGTCTCAGGAAGCTTCCAGGCTTGAGGCTGGTCTGGGCGACCATTACAAAGAAAGGTAACGGACTGAAAATGAATCGCTCTATTTGTATATATATACCCAATGACCAGGTAGATACTAGCTTGAATGTGCATTCATCAACCCTTTTCTAGATCTACTGTACCTAGCACTAGCCCATCTGCTGCTGTGCACAATGTGTGAGCCACCCTTTCAACCCCATTCACCCATTTCTGACCAGACGTAATTGGCACAACAGGGAACATGTATACACATTTAGACATTTATTAAGATGCAAATTAAACATCATAATGACTTTCTCACCTTCTGTTACTGTAGACTTCTTCAGCTATATTTTCATTTTTTCTTTGTTAAATAACAGCATTACAATAGAAATGGTAGTGTTTCAGAACAACTACATTTATGGAAAATTACGATTTGACTTTTAAGCCACAGCTACAGTATGGTTAGCACTGCAGTTATATGTAATTAATCAACAACTGACTATTCAGGTAAACTAGTAATCCATATGTCTAATGAATTTTCCAAAACTACTATGGTGTTTGGAACTATATCAATGTCTATGCTAGTGTGTTAATCATGGTTCACTACACAAATTATGTCTCCTTGCACAATTTCTTATCATTAACAGAACAGACGCAAGACATACACATGATGTCTTAATAGGTTTTTATTCCCCTTGAACAGTGTACACAGTTACAACCTTGAACTGAAATGGATAAATTAGGATTTTATGTCATAAATCTACAGAAAAACAGGGGAAGAACATTATGCATATTTGAATTATTTATGGTTATAAGGTTATGGTAGCATATTTGTTGCCCTGCATCAGTATGAAACCCCTAAACATGTTCTGGTGCGATGAGCTACCATTATTTTTAAGCATTTCTATTGCCTTTAATGGAGGGTACATGAGATCCTGACACCTGACATAACCCACCTATCGTATGTGGTAAACTCATTGCGTTCCTCATGCTGCCCTAATGTAGCGTCTGTGACACACGGTGTGATGTGAAAGTTGATGATGACGCTGTCTACAGTTAGGTCACTGGTGATGATGCTGCCTACTATAACAGTCGGTGAGGAACACCAGTGATACACTCTCACTTTATGACGTAGCCTGTGATGCTCATAGTATGACGTGCACTGATGAGATCACTGCGTACTGTTATAGTCAGTGAGGAATTCCTGTGACACACTATCACAGTATGACGTGAAATTTGATGGTGATGCTGCCTACTGTTATGTGTCACGTTTGAGTGTGTGTGTACAGTATATGTGTGCCCTATGAGGGATTGGCACCCTGACCTAGGGTGTACCCCACCTTGGTCTAAGTCTCCTGGGATAGTCTTCTGTATAAACAGAGTGAGAGTGAGTGAGCTGGTGACGACGCTGCCGACTGTCGCAGTCGGTGAGAAAACCTGTGACAAGATCACAGTACGACATATTCGTTGATTTTTTTTTATGCAAAGTGTACAGTGTAAGGAACCATACTAGAGTATAATAGCAAAACACTTTAATTCAAATAAAATAAAGGAATAGATAAAAAATGTTTATGGTTTGTGTTTCCTCATAAACGACCTTATGCACTTTAGTTTGTGTATTCATACCATGGAAAGGTTTAACGCAACGAGATGGTTAAACTTTTTAAACCATTACATGTGAATATGAGGAGGCATGAGAATAGCTTCTCAATCACAAATCGCTTTACAAACAAGGAATACAGCTTGGACTGTTCCACTTTATTCCCGGGGGTGCACAGACAGCGTTGCGATTAAAACTCGATACAAAACTATTTCTGTGTATATATAAAGTCGGGTATTATTAAAATATCATTTAAATCTAACATTAGAACATGTTTTGTTTGTAAACACCAAACAGTTTAATTTGTCTAAAGTTCTCTAGAAGAACTGAGCACCCCCGTGGAGCTCTTGGTAGCGCTCACACTCCAGCTGATCGGCCTCGGCTCCCGGTGCGGTCCGTCGGACTGTACGCGGCTATTAATCATTTCTCTAGGTTTTTTTTTTGCACGGTAATCGGAAAACATAACAACAGGGTGAGGTGTCAGTCGTGTGATGTGTTTTTTGAACCGAGGATTATATTATTAAGCGTGTTTGGGAAGCGACTGGCTAAGGAATTTCCCCCACAACAAACAGGCCGTTAGCTCATCCCCGGTGTTTCTTTAGAGGAGCTCGCCGATTTTCACACTTCGCCAATGGGGGACACAGGGAGCGAAAGGAGCAAGCCGCCTAGTAACGTTATACCTCCGCGGTGTCCTTGTGGATTTTGGGGGTAAGTGCTGTGTTTGAGAAAACGGTGTCCTCTTATACAAAAAAAGCTCTCAATATAAATACAACTTGGTCAAAATGGAAGAAGGAAATCCGTTAGCAAAGCTAGCTAACCGTTAGCACCGAGGGCTACTGTCAGTTGGTGCCCATTGTTTGAGTAGGCCAGGATGGGGGTGGGGAGGCTTGTCTGTTTTTTCTCTTTTCAGCTGTGCTTTTTCACTTTTTCCTTCATGTTCATTTAACAAAAATGAAACGACCACGTTTTCTCAAAGCAGAATATTCACACCATGCTCATTGTAATCGAATGATTAATTAATTAGCTTTAGCTAACAGGCATCTTGACAGGTTAGATGTATGTGTATCCAGTTCAACACTGGGCTCAGTGGCAAAGCTGCTAGCTTATGAAAATAATAGTACGATCACTAGGGTGTCCGAAGCAGGCATTAACAAATAAAACACTATACTGACTGCTGGTTTATGTGACCACTCTGGCCATCATTGATCACAAGCTGTCAGTTGCACAGGTGGAGTCCTTTTGCGCAACGCTGTAAAAGCCCATCAGATAGGGATGGGGGAAGGGTAAAGCACTGTGTCTCTCTCTCCATTTCACACAGGAACAAATGCATCAGACTTATAATTACTCAAAGTTTAGATTGTGTAGTTTGTCTATTATTATGTTTGAAATCTTCTTTGAATCTGAGGATCTAACCCTATCCTGGTTTGGTATCTATGATGTAGAGTTAAATAATCAAGACAAGACACCTCATGTAGAAATGACTACTTTTTTTGTCATAAAAAAGACAAATCATTTAGACAAAAAGCTTATTTTTACTTTGTTTTTGATTATTTCATTTATTGTCTTAAACGTTGTGTATGTATTTATGTGTGTATGTATACATATATGTACATACATCGATCTACTTGTAATGTTGTGGAACAGTCCGTGAGACAAGTTGTCACCTGAGACGTGTTCCTGTTTGTTACTCGTGAGTCAGATTTCTTTTTCACTCAAAGTTAATGAGACCAAAAAAAAGGTTGTCATGTCACTGGGAAACCACAAAGCGCAAACTATTTCATCCTGAAGACTGGTGGACAACTTGACTCTGACGCTGACACTGACTGACACTGGAGTCTCCTTCCTTAAACGTTAAAGGTGTGATCTACTATAAGTGTATAATCACTTCAATTCACTTGGATGTATAATTGATGATTTAAAAAAAAATGTGTTAAAAATTAAACATGTTAAAATTTGATTGTAAAAGTTTTTTTTTTTAATGCTAATTTATTCGCTTGTTTGTCACATGACGTTCTTAGTTTAAAAAATGTTGTTCCAACCAAATTTTTCCTTATATTGTAAGCTTTGTCAAAGTGCAACATTTGAAAGTTATTTGAAAAGACAAAATTACTGTAAGATATACAGCAATTAATCGGCAAAGATTGCTCGTAGGGCTGCATGATTTGGTTAAAAAAATGACATTTAGATTATTTTGACACATGTTATGATTGCGATTTAAACTGCGCTATTTAACTATGAAATGCACCATTTTGTATTCAAGTATGTTTATCATTTATCTAGGCTAACAATAAATAATTGTGCAAATAATCTCATTAAGAGAATGTTGGCCAATATTTATTGATCACCTCAAAATGATGTAAAAACATAAATTACGCTTAAATTACTGACGTTATTACTGATGATGTGATTTAGATTTTTGTGTGATTAATTGTGCAGCACCAAAATGTGAGCCTATTCAACTGAATTTTTTTATACAAGCCTGACAACCAAAACTAGTTACAAACCAAAAAATTTACCAGTTCGTAATATATATAATATTTTTAATACAATATGCCTATTTTTGTGAGCATTCAAATATCTGTAGTGACACACACAAACAAACAGCGACTCTCGTTATGACACGATCACGATACCTAGGTGCGATTTGATTTGTTTTGTGATTCTGTCACGATTTTATAAATATCCAAATTTTTTATCATTAGTAGTAATTTTATTTAGATGTTTTTTACAATTCTAAACAAACTTGTCAAATCATTTGTACCCACTACACAAGCTGCTGTATTGTCTGCCAGTGTGTGAATAGTTTAGAGCGCACAACTTGTATGATCATTGAGAAACAGCAACATTTTACCACTTCAAATGCAAACAAATATAAACCTTCAACTTGTATTAAAAATTGATTTTGTAGTCAGCGTGGTGATACGTGAATCGCCACACAAAAGAATCGAGATTGATCTCCACACACAATGTATATGTAGTTTATCTTCTAATCATGTACAGGCAATGCAGGTACGCCTGCCTAAGATAAAGTCCATGTCAGCTTTATGTTAGTTGGTTACTGTGGTGGTGTTTTGTTAGCTCACTATCAAGTGAATGAGATTATTGCAAATATGTGGATATATTTAGTGTTTTTTACATTACTTTCTATAGTTGCAAAGTATGTAAGCTTAAACAAGCGTTGCTGAGGACGTTACTGTGATTGCAAAATCAGTCACAAAACTAACTGCCTGTCTGCAATCTTAGAAAATATCAACTGAGGAATGAGTTACCTTACAGCCACCTAATGATGTTGTAAAATGCTAGACAACCTTGTTTAGTTGTAAATACTTCCAGCAAATTGTTTGCTGTAATAATTCCATAAATTTTAACTTCCACTGCTTACTTAGTTTCTTGCATATCTCTGAAGACCTTTTCACTTCTAATAAGTGACACTATATAAATTAGTACTGTTTCCAAGTTAAACATTTGGTCTGACAATTTCAATGTTTTTTTTCCAACTTAATTGAAGCGGCAAATGTTAACAATGATTTGCAAGTTCTAAAACGACAATGTGCTTTTCTCTTTATGGTCCTTGTTGCCTAGAATTGGTGAAGTTTTTGACAAAAAGTGTAATTGTACAGTGCCAGGTATCTACTGTCTATATTACAAGTTGCAAATAAAACCTCTCTAGTGCTGGTTGAAATAAATTCAAAGCTTTATGGGGGTTCCCCCCCCCCCCCCCAAAACTGAAAATCTCTACAGCTTTTTTCAGATTTAAAATGTACAAATGTTCATACTAGGGTTTCCCAGTTTGGCAATTTTTTTTCTTAACTGATAGCAAACTGTTTTTTTTTGAGCACGCACACAGTGTATATTTGCTTACTATGGCTAGGCAGTGCTGAAAACCTTTTTTCAAACAAACAAAAAAAGCCAAAAATATCCAAAGCCATTAACTCCCAATGTAGTTTTACTATTTATGCATGTAACTTCTTTCTCTAAAAGTAGCCTAATATTTATTACTTGCCCAAGGCAGATTTTTCCACCCAAAGATGATGATAAGTAACCTAGTAACCATAAAACCGCCCAATCTGGCAAAGGTGCAGATGATAAATTCTGATTGGCTTTTTCTTTTCCGGAAGGTTCATACATTCTACATTTGAAACTAACTGCGTCCTCTTGTGGCTGTGGTAATCTATATAGCATTATCATGACAAACATTTTCGGTTAATATATTTTATATACCCTAACACCAATTAATTGATGACTTATCAACATCCATAGTTCTTGCCCAACAATGTTACTCTTTGCTAAAACAGGTGTTGGACCGCTGGAAAAAGAGATCATGTATTATCTTTATTTTTACTTTGAGAAGACACAGTAATAGAAGAAGCTGGTCCTAATATAGTGGACAATATTATTATATACTAATCGCTCTTTTGCTGGCACAATAACCACAGCCACCACTGTAGAGTTACCAAGCTCACAATTTCATCATACGTTAATATGCTGTGTTTTGTTTTCTGGGAAGTAAAAACACAGAGCCTGAGCAGCACAGTGAATCTCATATGATGGGCCTTGATAATAAATGTGTTATGTGTTTACCCCCTGTAACACAAACAACACTGTATATTACTGTAAGAACTTATTTGTTGTACCATGGGAAAGCAGAGTCCAGAAATGTTGAGAATCTGATTGGATTGCGACGATGCTGAAGCTTCTGACCAAAACATTGTACAAAAAAGTCCAGCTAGCTAACGTCTTCATATAAGAATGAGACCTGATCATAGTTCCAGTGGTAAATAAAAGGAGTGCATGTTGGTACAAGGTGGCTCAGGTGTAGGCGGAACAGAGATTGTTTGCACAATCACATAGCACAAGGGAGTTTTCATAGACACCTGACAGGCTATGGTTTGGCCTTGTTTTTGTTTTCTATAACCTAGATCTTTCTCCTCTATAGTGAGAAAAATATTACAGATTATGTCGGTATTTCTTGAAGGTAAACACCCGTACAAGGAAACTTTCTACCTACAGTATGTTAGTCGTATTTTTCACAGCGAATTGATGTTGCAGTGCTGCACATCTGGCTAAGAAAGAACCAAGCAGCATACTGTCTAATTATATTACACCCTGTTAAAAGAGGACTGTGCGTTTAACTGATATATCATTCATCTCCATATGGTGGTACACACGCTCCCAAATTGAAGCTGGCATCCCGCACCTGAACTTTACTGTCTCTGATTCATTCATGAGCTGGATTCAGAAAGTTTCCAAATTGCAATCCTATCATCGATATCAGCTTTTGGAGTCTAATGAGACCGCGTTGTGCATGGAAATTGGCTTGACTTTATCACAATTATTATGAAAATATGGAACTTCATTCTCTTATCAAGTCCTGAAGAAAATTACTAATGGTGTTTGGGGTTTGGGTTTCTCGAGAATATTCAAACAGGATGGAAAGTCAGATGACTAACCACATGGAATATGTGCGTATATTAAAAGTCTTAAATATTAAGGGTATAGTTTTAGGAGAAACTTTTGTTTCCATGATGCAATATATGCATCGTAACGTTTTAATGTAACGTTTCCACTAGGTTCAGGTTTGCAAAAGATTAAAATTGACCAGAGTTTTAGCAACTTTCATAGACATAATTAACACACAATTCCCTCCCAACATCTTCCATGAGCAAAGCACCCTAGCAGTTATGTTTAAAGTTACAACTAAAAACATCACTACAAATGTGCTTAGTTTTCTTTTCATTTATAACCAATAATGATTTTTTTTTTCCATGATGGGAAATATTTGTGTCTCCTGTCATGGCCACCTTGCTGAAATGTTTTTATTTAGCAGCACATATAAACCTAAGGTTTTGCAGGATATATGACAGATATGTGACTATCTGTCTCTTATTTATTTATTTTTTTCCCCAGACTATGTAACTCAGCTTGTGCAGAATGTTCTAGGTCAAATTGAGATTATTGGCAACCTACTTCACAAAATATTTGAAACGTTCAAAATAGTTGATGCGATGATACTTTTATTATAGTTATTTCAATTTCAATTCAATTCAATTTTATTTGTATAGCGCTTTTAGCAATTGTCATTGCCTCAAAGCAGCTTTACACAA
>JAQMYI010000039.1:30483697-30494019 GCA_030014275.1 Clariallabes melas
TAATATGGAGTCCAGGTAGTTATTGGAGACTCAGGTAGACTTGTAGGAAGTTCCAGTCCTGAACTATCGGACTGTCACTTATTGCGGTTGCTTTTTTGTCCTTAGTTGCTGTGGTTGGTTATTAAATTCTGTTGTTGTGCAGGAGATCAAGCACATAAATAAAAATACAGTGCATGAGATGGACCTTTTGAATACATTTTTTGCAAGGCATAGTGTTGTTGTAATAGTTAAATATAAAGACATATCTCAAGTTGTTGTTAGTGTGACTTACAGTGTTACCCAACATACAGTACAAGTCCCAAAATTCTAGGCAAATACTGCGCTTGCGATATTTAACATTTTGCATTTAAATGTATTTATGTCGGCTAACAGTAAATAATTGGACAAATGATCTTATTAAAACAATGTTTAACAAAATAATTTATCAACTCAAAGTTATATATATAAAAAAGCAATTGATTTTTTGCCAAACTCTGTATAAATGCCTAACTGTGCGTAGATTACCTGTAATAAATTAAAACCATTTGAATAATGGTTAATTAAATAAATACACTGTCTCTACTTTTTATTTACTTTAAGCTCTAAAATATTGTTGTGTTGCTGCCGACACTTTCACTATCAATGGCCTTGTGTCAGTGAAAATTATTTTACTTTTTGATTTATATTGAAATAATAGAACAGATTTCTTTTTATTTAATTTGGCGAAAGCTTAGTATCTGGCATGGCAATGAAGGTAAATATTACCGATGGTCCCTGGCTCATGGTACTTCATGTTACGATCTTTCCAACTGGGCGCAAACACGATACTCATTCAGTAAAACTGTACATAAAATTTAGAATCTTGATCTTTTCTCTGGCTAGAGATTTTTTTCCTTTTCTTCCTTTCCCTCCTTACTACTGTTTAAGTAACCTGCAGCTGCTGTAACACAATAATTTCCCCTCACAGGCTCAATAAAGTATATCTGTCTATTTCTCTATCCATCTACCCATCTGTCACTCTAAACAACGATGCTTTACAGTGCACTGCGCTGCCAGTATAACTTGCATCAGACATTCAGTTATAAACTTTATTCCTATTTAAATAGGCTTTATGGTAGATGATTTTTTCCCCTGATGTAAATGATCTGACCTCGTAAGTAAAAAAATAAACTTAGGTTAATATATAATGTTGAGTTACTTGGATACTTGGTATGTTTTCAATTTCAGTTCAGTTTACAATGGTGTGTGGGTAGCTAACGATGCAACGATTGATTGGCCAGTGACCGGGTTCGGATGTTGATTGTCTGATCTAACTATTTCCATGATGATCTTACACAAGCTCCCAAGTGGCACAAAATTAAAAGATTAAAGCATGTCATCCTAAGATCGCAAGTTTGAATCCTGGTTTTGTCGCATCCATATCCGTCAGTCTAGGGAGCAGATGCTGGCAATGCTCTCGCTCAACAATCATATCGGCACTAACCAATTATTGCCGTCTGCACTTAATTCCCAGGCTCTAACAGTGTTCGATGTTATTGTCATGTATTGGTGGTGTTTGACTTGGAGGACGCATGTAATAAATAGCCTTCACTCTCGCTGTCAAGTTTTCATTTTCAGTTTGATTTTATTCGTACAATTTAGACCAGTAATCTGGAGTACGCCCTGTAAACTTGTGCAGTTTGGGGGGAAATGTAATAGTTGTTTAATAGTAATTTTGTAGTAGTAAAAATAGTAGTTTTTTATCATTTACATATAATTTTTTGTTGAAGTTATATTTATAACATTAGACTTTTTCATTATAGACTTAAAAAGTAAACTGGTATCATCCAAGAAATTTGCACTTGTTGACGTAAGTCGTGGAGCATGTTTACTTGATGTTTGCCAATTAGGAAAGAGATTCGAGGATTAGCTGTTAATGGGTCAACCTGATCTGGTACATTTAACATACTGTTTTGAACCTGATAAACCAGCAACATCTTTTAAACTTTTACCAAGTTTAATTGTTGGTCAGGGATTGTATTTCACTATTTCACTATAACGCTGGTACCGTCATGTAAAACGTAATAAGCAACGTTTATGAACCTAATTAATCATCGTAAGTCATTTGTGTTTACGGTTGACCACAGATCAGTTGTTACTCAAGTTTGTCCTGATAATTTTATAGATAAATGGTGCCTTCAGGCCAAGCTGTTTGGCCACTGCAGTAATATGGATCTGAATGGTGGCCCTTCACACAGTTTAAATGTCCAAGGAGAAAAAAGCAAACAGCCTGTATAAACTCTGCGACTGTTGAATTAATGGAGCAGGCTGTAATTTGCAGAACTCCCTGCTGCATGCGAAACAAATTGTAATGAAAAACGTCGACAAGCCTCCTCTTTCTCTCCACAAGAGCCTGTGCTGGTATTATACCTTCTGTATGAAAATATAGGGAAGATGCACAGAGCTGAGCTGCTCTGTTCCAGCTAATGGACCGAACTGAAATACAATCATGGAGCGAACAAACCAGCCACACCCATCTAGCGACAGTTCTAAGTGTTCTATGGTTCCTTAAAGGTATTGTTGAATTGATGTGATTTTGACCGTGGTTAAAAATATTGCACACTGTACCATTATCAGGCAGATTTTAACAAATGGTCAAAAGTCCAACCTTTCTCATCTGTTATAAGCCATGTTTTAACCAATAAAAAAATATTTTGTCAGAGTAAAAAAAAAAATGAGAGTAGTTTAGAGACATTTTAGACTCTAATGTTTTAAGTATGAATAATGTTTCTTATTTATGCTTCCTATTATTAATGCATTTATTATACTAACTGAAACTTATTATACTTGACTGAAAAAAATGAGAGTTGTTAAGGCTAAGGGTGAAAAAAAACAACTTTAAAGCGGAGCAGGAATATAAGTGCAGAGGGATTATTGCTGAAAAGTGGTTTAGTTATGTTTGTTTTGACTGTAGTGGCTCCATTTGTTTAAATAAGTAATTAAACAGACAGGCACTTTTCCTTTTCCAAATAATTCATAGCTAGTTCCTGTCCGGTCATGTGGTCATGTGACATTTTGGTTTGGCACTGTTAAGGGGCGGCATAACACTTCATGTCATTTATTATTAAAAATAATATTAATATTTAGATTTTGTTACAATTATGAACAAACTTAGCAAATAATACATTTTGTTCCTATCCAACATGATGCTGCTTCTGCCTGTCAATGTGTGAATAGTTTAGAGTGCACCACCTGTAGGATCATAAAGGGAACTGCAACATATTACCACCTCAAAACCAAAAGTGTATAAAAATTAAACAATCATTAAAAAAAAAAAAATCTAATTTGAGGTCAGTGTGGCGATATACAGGTCCCCTACTTACGAACATGCAAGTTATGGATGGTTATTTTTGCAGGAATCGCAGAAGTAGCTCATGTGTGTTGCACGTTTACGGTTTTTTCCACATGATAGCAGTGGGCGGAAAGGGGACAGAGATTTAGTCAAGTGGATTCTCAACTTTGACATCTAGACATGTTAACAGAGGTTTGACAGAGTAGCCTTCCTTCTGTTTCAACAGGAGATAAATCTGACTATCATCTGCATAGGAGTGAAAGGAGATGGCATGTTTTCTCAGGATATAGCCGAGCGGCAACAAATACAAAGAGAAAAGAAGGGGTCCAAGGATAGACCCCTGTGGGACCCCATATGTCAGAGAAGCTGATGAGGACTCAAGTTCTCCAGGATTAACAGAAAATGTTCTATCAATAAGATAGGACCTAAACCAGTCTAGAGCTGTCCTAATTCCCACCCAGTGTTCTAAGCGTAACAGAAGGATGTCATGGTCTACATTGGTATAGTATGATGTATTAATTTCAAAGGACTTAAGAATTGGTGCCAACGCTTGATTAGTCTGTCTTTTTTTTGGGAACTCATGGCCAATCAGGAGCTGTGTATCGGAATTGATCCGCGATCTGTCTGTGATCCCCACAGTTCAGCATGAATATAAATGATGCCTACAATAATAACCAGGGAAAGAAGCACAATTCGTCTGCCACTGTTTGGAATGGCATTTAATTTGGTCCCATTCCTGTGTGTAGAACTCGCACACACATTATATTTTCACTGGCTCAAAAAACCCTGATATGTGAAGATTACAGATTAAATAATACAGATACCAGTGAATCAAACATTAAAAGAGGAAAAACTTCATTTGTCATTTGCTTTGGCATGGTGGTTAAACCCAGATTTTTGTGTTTTAGGATTTTATAACTAACAGGAAGCTGGTGGCTCTGACCACTTTTTACAGCTGAGGTGAACAGAAAAGTAATGCACAACAATGTAAACCTTGAGGGAGTGAGATGCAATAGCAAAAGACGGTCTTGTCTCCTAGCAGGAGAAGTAGGAGTTTTGTGTAGTTGGCTATCTTGTATAACACTGGAATAGATTTTCAGAGCTTGCATTTCGGTGATACAGATTTTTCTGTCATGGTGTGTGTGTGCGTGTGTGTGTGTGTGTGTGTGTGTACCTTGACAGCACTCCTTTGCTCTCCTCGCCGATCGTCTGGCAGATTGTTTTGTCCTTATTGCTCGTCTCTGGGGTGATATTTGCGTTCCCCTCCGCCTCCCGTTCAATTCTCGATTTTTTTTTTCTTCTTCCCTCCCTTGATTTCGCCCTGCGGAATGTAAAGGTTTGTGTCTTGATTGGTGCTCTCGCTTTCCTTCATAAGTTAATTGCAGCTGACATTTAACAGGAGATGTCAAATTAATCCTCTTCCTGCCTGTGCATGCCCCCTGAGATCTTGATTGGCTCTGAGTGATGCGAGAGAAAGAAAAGTGGAGAGAAAGCGCGCAAGAGAGGAAGCGCAACACGAACGCCTAGCTACTTGTTTACTTTTTTCCTCCCTCTCTCCGTCTGTCTGTCAGTTTTTTCTCTTGGCGATGCTTGAACTGTTTTGGAACCAGTTTCCAGAAAAGCAATAAAATTGTAGCAGGATGGGGACTGATAAAGCAAGGCTTCAGTTTGCCACTTTAGTGTTTTATACCTTTGAGGGAAACGACATTTGTTAACCAGAAGGAATTCTCCATATTAAGTCTTGAGCTCCTAAGTAGCTGAATTAATAATAATAATAATAATAAAACCTCACGGCTGCACGTTTCAGACGAAAACTATATTTCATATTTCACTTATTTCCAACACTTTTCAACACATCATATCTCACACGGTGTTAAAATAACTCCAGCTGCTGTGATGTGAAACGGTTAAAGGTCAGTCTGCATTAATTAGACCCGCATGAACAGAATGTGTGAAGATATTTTTATTCCGTTGTTGAATTCTTGGTTCTTCAGAAGGTGTTCAGTTACTTAACACGCGCACACACACACACACACACTGACAGTGCTTCCAGCTGAAGGTTTGGCTTTACAAGTTTTCCTTGCTGTTCTGGACGTTAATGACACAGTAAACTTTTGCTAGTCATGCAAAGAACATAGGTGCTGTGAGATATATAAAAGTGGGAACTAATCTGTTTCGCACAACTTATAAGTGCAGCTGTGATTGCAACCTGACATTGATTCTTTAGTTTTAACAATGCAAACAGTAATGATCATGATAATTTTCCTGTAACTTTATATAGACTTATACACCACAACATTAAAACGACTGACGGTTAAAATGAAGAATGTTCATTATCTTGGCATGTGTTACGGGATTATACAGTAAGTCCCCTACATATGAACAAGTTACGTTCAAAGAGTTGAGTTTGTTTGTAAGTCCAGCAAACATTGTCTAGCCACTAGGCACATGTGTTCATATCTTTGAAAGTTTGTAACTCGAATGCTCATATTTAGGAGACTTAATGTCATAGGCTGCATTTTCCACAATGAGTTCCTGGGAGCCCAGTGTTTCAGACGTGAAGTAAGCAGTCCGATCACGGCTCTGGCGTACTAAGAAATCTTTCTACCCTGATGGTGTCCAAGCACTAGTGAAACTCCGGGATAACTGCATAGTGTAGCAGGGTATTATATAGAAAAATAAAGGGAGTTTCTTCTCTCGTATCTTTTTGTTATGTCGAGATAGCTGGGTCAGAGTACGTCAAAAGGGGATGTAAACAATATCAGGTAGGTGGTTGAGGTATGTTTGTGTGTTGCTTAATTTAAATACTGTAAGAAATAGGTCTAAGTGTTTTTGTCTGAGAACGGGGAAAGAGTTGAAAAGATTTATGTGTTTGATCAAACTCTATCAACCCCCTCCCATCCATGCCATACACACCCCCTTCATGCTAATTTATGGTTTCTTAGAAAAATCCCCCCCCCAAAAAACAACCCCCTAAGTGGTTTGATGTCGCTGGTATATCAGACCTGCATTACAATTATGGGTAAAGACAACCTGAAATCAAAACTGACCTTTAAACCCAAGAGGGCTTTGTTGATTCATCCATGCATAATCACTACAAAAGACAAAATTAATTAAATAATAAAACAAATAATAATAATAATTCTTCACTAAAGTGCAGTGACATTTCTATGTCTCAAAAACTGTTTTGTAGTGGTTAAGAAAAAAATCAGTAAAGATGTGTGTAAAGATGTTTGGGGTACAAAAAGAAAAAAAATTATTGCTTTTGTTGAAATTTCTGTCTCATTTTTGAAAGGAAATTGTATCTTATTGCGACGTGTCCAGGGCATTTTTTTTTCAACGGTTTATAAAGAAAATTGCACTTGATCTAAAAAACGATTCAGTCACGCATTACAATTCTTTTGTGTGACAATTTATGTTTTGCCATACTGAATTAGTTAATTTTTAACAGTTTTTAATTTATGTATTTTGCATTTGAGGCAAAGTGTTGCAATTCCTCTATAATCCTACATGTGGCGCATGCTCAATTATTCACACTGGCATGCAGCACAACATCCTGTTTGGTAATTATTCGCCAAGATTGTTTAGAATTGTAACAAAATCTTAAATTATTTATTTTTGTAGATTTGGGATATTTATAAAACCGTGATACTAACAATCGCAATGCAGATCACTTATGATAATATAGTGTCGTTTGGTCCATGGGGATTCGACAAACTCTAACTTTAGGTTTTAGAGTGTAGCAGCACTGGTGAAGCTTCACTTCTCAAAAAAAGAAAAAGGGATTGTGAACACAAAGTGTCCCTCACATGTATGAAATAACTTGATGAATGATTAACCCTATTTAACACAAAAAAAAAACACGATTAACTTTAACTGTGTTCATCTTTTGTACTTTACGTTTTCCTGAATGAAAATGTAAAGCCAGCTCCTGTCTATAGGAAGAGAGCAATTTTGTGAACTTTTCCCTGTCAGAACACACACACACACATAGTGTCTTACTTCTTAGTTGTGCTACCCACTTAATATGCGTTATTTGTCCCCAGAAAGCCCGTTATCTCTCTACGCGCCATCATCCGCCTTCTTGATTGGGTGGTGATTATGATTGCGGTTGATTATGATGAGGGCCGATCGTCTGCGTTGTTGTTGTTTTTTTTGCTTTTTGTTTTTTTCCCCCGCTGTCGGTGTGTGTGTGTCTTACTTGCTCTCCGTGGAACTTAAAGAGCATCATAGAAGGAGCGACATGGAAGCAGACACATCTGTTTCATTTAATAAGAGAGACGAGCACCAATTAAAAAAATATATATTATAATTTTTTTTTAAATTTGACACAAACCAGATGTCGTTTCCTTCAGTTCTTGTTCAAACGATTGACGTATTTTGAAATATCACGATGTCGTTATTTACAAGGCTGTGTATTGTCGTGTGTTCCGCAGGTCGAGCAAAACCATGAACCTCTGCTCCAAGTGTTTTGCAGGTAAGTGAACGTGTGAATCACAGATTCTAATTTCGTTCATTCTGAAAACCCAAGCACGAGGGTGTTTGACCTTTCAACGGCACAACCGAAGAGGATTTCCAGCATGCGTGCGGCGTTCCCGTCAGGTTTAGTAACCGTGCTAGAAAAGAGGAATGACTCAAGTCTAGAGATACACGTGAACGTGTGTAAGCGAGACAGGCTGTATTATTCTCTAATCCTCTTCACGCTTGTTTTTCATACCTCACTTAAACTCGTCCCTCCCGCCTGCTCGTTCTCTTCTCTCTCTCTCTCTCTACCAGACATCCAGAAGAAGCAACCAGACGAGGACTGCTCTTCAGAGCCCGCCCCCAGCTCCAGCAATAGCCAATCAGCCGTCTTCTGTAACGAGACAAGCAGCAGCAGTAGCCAAACCCTGTCCTCCGGCTCCGAGGGGCCGTCCACAGACGCCACGCCTCTCTCCAAACAGGAAGGTGAGCTCTGGGAACGTTAGAGTGTTAACAACACAGCGGTTCATACCTTACATACAGGACACCACGTTTCCTCTTTGACCTTTTCCTGTATGCCGTACCTCCGTCGATTGTTGTCCTATAAACCACAGTCGCGTGTCACGCCGTGATGGGGTCAGGGTCATGGGGCCAGGGGGGGACAGCATGTCCATAGCGGGCACACACTCGTTTGTAATTAAGCTTTAATTAAGCGAAGGATGTGACGGCTAACACGCGAGTGTGTTCATTAAGAGCTCCTGCACGCAGGCAACGAGGGATCTGAGCATTTCTCTACCGCAGCATGTAACGGACACACAGCCAAGATACGAGCGAGTTATTTATTCAGCCATAACAAAGTGTTCATTTAAAAGGATTAACAGGAAGTAAATTATTAACAACACGTTTTATGTGTTCAGGGCTCAGGTGTAATTTATGTGCTACTGTCATTTGGAGCCTTTCTGTGTGACTGGACATATAAAGCCGCCAGATATCTCCGCCATCTCACTCTCTCTCTCTCGCTCTCTCGCTCTCTCTCTCTCACACACACACACACACACACACACACACACACACATACTGGCTGTCTCTGTCTTTTGCGCTATCGCTATCTCTCTCTTGGCTTTTCTGTCTTTCACACTGTTTTTGTAGTCTTTGATTCTCCCTGTCTTTGTTCATGCTTTTTTCCTCACTGTCTCTCCCTTTCTTTCTTAGTCTGCCTGACTTTCTCGTTATCCATCTATTTCTTCCTCTCTATCTGTCTTTCTCTTCTTTCTCTCACTTGCTCTGTTTTTCCTCTCTCTCGCACCCTTGCACTCTCTCTCTTATACACACACTCACTTGCTGTTTGTTTTTCCTCTCTGTCTTTCTCTCGCTGTCCGTCTCTGTATCTCTTACTGTCTCTCTACCACTCTTACCTTCTTTCTTTCGTTTTTCTCTCTCTTCCTCTTAAATCTGTCTGATTATCCTTCTGTTTCTTTCTGTCTCTGGCTCTTTTTCTTACACATGCACCCTGTCTTTCTGTCTTTCTCTGTCTCTGTCTTGATTTCTGTCTCTATTCGTCTTACCTTCTTGTTCTTCTTCTCTCTCTCTCTCTCTCTCTCTGTGATACAGAACAGTTCCTCCTCAGTTGGCCCTGCAAACTTCCACACAGATTTACAGACATTTATTTTTTAGTTTTATGAGGGTTTAGACCCGACGGCCTTAACTTTCTCCTCTCTGTTTTTCCTTCCGTCTCCTGCAGAAGTCTCGAGTACAGACACAGCCCGAGGCACGCTATCAACTCCCACGAAACGGCCCTGTGATGCAGGTACACTTTGTGTCCTAGACTTTTCAAGGGTGTCTGTGTGTGTGCATAAATGTGCGTCGTTGTCCGTCTAACAGGCTAGAATGCCTAATAAGGATTTTTGGGATGGCTTCAGCACCGTTATTGATTAAATGTTTTCAGTCTGCTGCTGTTGCTTGACAGGACAAACGGAAAACTGTGGACATTTGAATATCTGAAATGAGCTACAGAGATCTGTGCACTTTTAATCAGCTTGCATTCATGAGCCTACATATGGAAGTGTATATGTTTATACGAGTATAGAAAGGATTGAAAGACATGCTGTGATTGAAGTCTCGCTCATTTTGAACATAACGTGACTGAATAAAAATAATTTTTATAGCCTGGCATGTGTGTGTTTAACTTCAGTACAGGTTCAAATGTTAATTACAGCTTATCATTGTTAATAGCAGCTTTCTGAGGTTAATAAGTTGAAGCAGGCAAAATATTAATTTATTTACAAATCAAAGCAAGTTTATTCACAGAATGTCAAGACCAGTGCAAGAACACTAAGACACCCGTTCCAGCATAGAGCAAACAGTGGAACCTTGGATTACGAGCATAATTCGTTCTGGATGCGTGTTTGTATTACAAAACACTCATAAACCAAATCGAATTTCCCCATAAGAACTAATGGAAACTCAAATTATTCGTTCCACAGCCCAAAAAAATAAATACATAAAAATAATTAATACAAAATATTAAGTAAAAATAAAACAAATTAACCTG
>JAQMYI010000039.1:30494454-30504949 GCA_030014275.1 Clariallabes melas
CCAGTAAGAGACGAGCACTAAGACCCAGCAGGGGAGACGATTACCCACAATTCCACAGCACAAGAGAGAGAAAAAACGTTGGCTCAGTTGTGATCACGTGACGCTCTGCGTCAAAACAAGAAGCGCATGCGTGATACATGGTACTCGGTACTCGTAAACCAAGACTTGTTCGTTTTCCAAGTCAAAATTTATTCATAAATCTTTGCTTGTCTTGCGGAACACTCGCAAACCGAGGTTTCACTGTATTTAAGATTTCAAATATTAGACTTGTTCTGTGATTTATAAAAGAGTTCGCCCTTTTATCAACTTTAATTTTAACCACAGCATTCAGAATTATTCTGTGTAGACTGTATGACTGCTTTGAAAAGGTGTTCACATGGAAAGAGGGGTAACTTCGGATTGTTAATTTTCATAAAATTTTTTGTCAGCTTCAGGTTCAGAGAGCGAGGCCTCCCCAGAGAAGCGGGCGCGCGTTGGCGAGTCCTCTGAAGATTCTCAGCGAGGCCCTAAGCAGAAGAACCGCAGGCGCTGTCATCGCTGCCAAACCAAACTCGAGCTCGTACAGCAGGAGCTGGGCTCATGCCGCTGTGGTCAGTGTTTGCTTCATGCAATTATGATATACATTGTAATGTTACCACTTAGGCAGGTTCCGTCTAACCGCATGTTGGGGCGACATTTCTACGAGCGTTTTTACCGTTTTGGGGCCTCCGGAAAGTATTCGAGCACACTTGACCCCAAAATCTGGTCTGTTTTTGATCAGTGAGAACACAATTGTTGTGCGCTGATACAGTAGGACAGTGTTGCTCTTGACCTTTTTATTTATTAAATCTTTAAAAAAAAAAATTTTTTTTTAATGATACGAGAATGTGAAGGTTAACTTCCTCATTCTCTTCTCTTGTGTTTAATGGCGCCTTACAAATGAAGTAGGTGCAGTGTAGATACGCAAGAAGAAGAGAACGAGGAAGTGAATCTATGCCTAATATTGTTGATATTTCGGAAAGACATGTCAAGAGAAAACCTCAAAGGACAAGATTGGTACATTCATCTCGCACAGACGGATTTCAAAGGAGACATTGGCCACTGATCGCGTTCTCGGGTACAAGTGGCTTTCATATCGATTTGATTCGTTGGCTCACGAATCAAGTAGGTGCGTACTGCCACCTGCTGTATCGGAGAGTGTGAATACGCAAGCGTACCCGAGAACGGAGAGCAAAAATAATGTGAACGCTGGCCAGCAGGGGGAGTGGGAAGGAGGAGAAATTGTTCCTGGACACGATACAAATCAATCTACCTAATGTGAAAACACACTAAATACGTTAAAAGAACGACCTCACCCCCGATAGCCCCGCCCTCTTCTCCTGTGCTTTCGTGTTTCACGTTCATGAACCTGATGTAATCCGTGTTCAGTGGTGCTCACATTGGACAGTTTAATCAGTTTCCTATCTGTATTTTTTATTACATTTCATTTTTCATTTATTTCTTAGGTTACTGTTTAATCACGAGATAAGTGCTTAAATAAATTTCCACGTTCACCGTCAGGTTTCCGTAGACACCGCCGTCCCCGGTTCGAATCGCATCCCTTTAAAACAGCATTCCCAGCTTTAGTAAGCAACGGCAGCCGTCACCTTAATGACCGATCCTGCCGTTTTGCTAAAGCTCTTACACTGATCCCTCATCAGTTCAGGTTTGAGTGGAGATTATCCCTCTATGTTCTTTCCATGAAATAACTCCTATTGTTAGTCGGCGCTCCTCAGCCGCCTCTTTTTATCTCCGTAATGGCTCTTTTATCTCCGTAAGAGCGCGAGCGTGTGTGCAGGGGCTCCGCGTGTGTATACTGGTGCCGTTCCAGCTGCATCGCCGGCACAGCCCATAATTGCGAAGCTTTAATTGAAGCATGCTGAGCTTTTAATCATCACTCACTCTCGTTAAGAACTGCGCACATATTAAGCGCGATAAGCTCCTTAACAAGTCGGCGTGTAACGAGCCTTAAATCTAAACGGATTGTTTCGCACTTTCACTCACTTTTTTTTTTTTCCTCTCTTTTTTCTGTAAATATAATTCTCTCTTTTTTTAAAATCTATCTTAGGATACGTATTCTGCATGCTGCACCGGCTGCCCGAGCAGCACGACTGCCTGTTCGACCACCTGGGTCGCGGGAGAGAGGAAGCCGTACTCAAGATGGTCAAGCTGGACCGCAAGGTGGGCCGATCCTGCCAGCGCATCGGAGAGGAGTGTTCCTGAACACACAAACACGCGCGCACACATGCATACACACACACACACACGAATCTACACACACACACACCTGCATACACATACTTATAATGTATATTCCCCTTCCACTCTTAAGTCCCCTGATTCAACTGAGGCCAGTGGTGCTTAGATCCTCAGTGCTGAACAATGTAACACACACCCAATGTAACACTTTAGCACTGTTCCCTCACACACACGCACAACCTCCTGGCCGTGACACTCCTCACAACTGTCTTAATCTACTTCCCGTGGGACACATTCTCACAAAGAAAAGAAAGGAGACGCATCTATCGGCGGGTTTGGCATGCTCTGCCCGATTCGATTCTCCACTCTATCATGATTTAAAATAAAAAATAAATAAATAAATAAAATAATAATAGTGACTCAATCTCAAATTAGCTGTTCCAAGTATAGGTCAGTAGTCATCCCCAAATTCCCCAAACCTCCCATCAGGCCACAAACGTTGAGGAAAGCATGATCTATGATCAGGGAACGACCTTTGACCTCACGAGAGGAATGGGGTTCCAGCACCTCACCTCGCGACCACCTTTCATCCTCGACCTCCTCCGGTCTCCCACCTCGTTTCTGAATCAGAAATGGAGTTCGATATGGATCACGTGCCCTCACGTCCTCCGCTGGCCTTCCAGATGCCCCGCTGCTGTCACTTTCAAGGCAGCGTCACACCTCTAGTTCTCACTACACGTGCACACACATACAAACACGTACACACACACACACACACGCAAGCTGTTTTGATATTTGTTCATATACACACAAGCCACATGTGGTCTGTGTGTGCCCAGCACATGGACAGAAGCTAAATCGGTACCCTTCGGACCGGGTTCATTTGGGATCGTGCACCCCAGGGCTTTATGGGAACTGTGTAGTTCAGGTCTACATACACCTCTGTATACTTACAGCTCCACTCAGACCCCTTAATGATGTATTTAGTTACGCTCTGCCTCCAGAAAGCAACAGTTCTCAAAAGGAATCTTTACTCCTTTCAGTTCTTTACTTCCTCTTTTCCCTCTGTTCTGGCTCTCCTTTTCATTCATCCTCATCTCACTTTCCCCCCCAAACACACGGTTTTCTAGTTTGTCACTTATTATTATTATTATTTTATTTTTTATTTTTTCCTTCCCCAAGTGGCTTTAGGAGGGACTGTGGTTTGAAGGTTGGAGGCAGAGTGCTGAATATACCGAATATTTTTTTTTTTTAAGCTGTTTTTTTTTTGTTTGTTTGTTTTTTCTGTTTGAAAGGACAGAGCCGAAGACAATACGTGAATATCCTGTATCTTAAAGAAATCTTTATTTAACCATCTTTGTGTTTCTGATTAACTCGCACTAGCATAGAGCTGCGTTTCTTTTCCCTCTTTAGGTTAACATTGTTAAAGAGATAAAAAAGCAGTATGAATAAGATAATTCTGTAGCCTTTCTTTGGGTTTATGTTTTTTTTCCCCTTCTTTTTTCTCCTTTCCTTCTTTTTGCTGAAAAAAAGAATAAACTGGATTAGTGAAGTGTGTTGTGGATTTTTTTTTTTTGTTGTTGGTGCTTTTAAATCTTTGAGCAGAAAGCTGTGTGTGTGTTCCTTAAAAGATTTCCCAGTGTCATTACTCATTTCTTATTCATCTCTCTCTATAAAATAAGGTAATCTGACAATGTTAATATCTTGAGACGGCCAGTCCGCTGTTAAACTTTTTCAAACAAGTGATTCCAGTTTTTATCAGTCACTCAGGCAAGATTAAAGCATACTTTTTTATGCTTTAATCTGTCTCCAGGAAATCATTTCATTCATCTTATTCCAGCATCTTTATTATCTGGGTATTAGCATTTAGGCAATTCTTGTCAGTCTTTTTCACTGGACCATGGTACAACGTCATAAAAGATCAAATCTGCAAATGTACGTTTTAGTAACACATGATCGTGCCATTAGTTGATGAATTTGAGAGTAAAACTCTTCTTATTTCTCTATATAATCCCCTGCTACACTAATGCACTTATCCCAGCGTTTCACTAGTGCTTGTACATCATCAAGGTAGAACATTTTCCTCAGGACCCCGGAGCCATGATCGGATCATCTGCTTCACATCTGAAACGCTGGCCTGCTAGTAACTCCTTTAATGGTCCAAACACGTGGAAATGGATCAGAGCGATGTCAGGACAGTACAGGGGATGTATGTGGTGGTAATTCCCAGTTGAGTTCTTGTAATATGCAATTGGTATACAGTTCACACAGACAAATTCGTCTCTTCTGCAACAAATTATCCATTGCTTTTCAGGATCAGGTTTTCCGGTCACTTGACTGTTCACGGGAGCAGCTGCAGTCGGCTCCCTCGGCAGGGATCATCATTTAAGGACATACAGCCTTCTTTTAAAATGTTTGACTTGAGCTCTCCTCATAGAAATGCATTTATTACAGAATCATTGCAAGTCAAGCTTATGAGGTGTACGACCAGATCCAAGATCTGAAGTTTAGTCTGAGGAAATTATAATGCTTTGAATATTTAATCAATCAGTAAGTAGGTGTCAGACATCTGCATTGTAAATATATATGCTGTATGTGTTTGATGTATACAAGATTTAGTGCATGAAAGTGTTGTTTGGGGTATCTATCCCTCCCAGCCTATGCCATCTCCTTTGTTTCAGCCATTTGAAGATAGTGACATGAGTCACGTGTGGTGTTTGTGCTTCATGCCCTACATCTGCTTTTTTGCTGGAAAGCGGAATCTCGCTGCTCTTCAAATCCGGGTTTTAGCAAAGCTAAAGACGTCACCAAGCATCTCTCCAGAGATCGTTCTGCACACCAAGTTGATCCAGGGGGTACATGCATCAGTCACACTTTCAGTCAAATGTTCATTAATGATTTGTTCTATTACAACAGATCTTTAAAGTTTAAACCTGAAATAACCCACATATATACATGTGCAGCATAGGGATTTTACAGTAGTAAGGAATTCCAGTAGAAGGAACAATTAATATTAACATTATTTACAAGTTAAACCTCCCCTTGAGCGTTTGTTTATTTACTAATGTTTTATATATAAAGATTTCATTTTTATTGACTCCTCATGGTTGTGTCGTATTCGTTCCATGTTTAAATAATCAATTCAACAGTGCTTCAAAGTACTAGCAGTATGTGTGTTCACACCAGTGTCAAGCTTCATGTTCATACATGCTTGTGGTTTCATCACATCAAAGTAAAAACCTGCTGCTTCTCTCACAGGACTTTGTTGTTGTTTCTGTAGAATTTCGTCTCAAATAGATGCCATTTTTGGCAAGCTTTCTTAAAAGAAGTGTCTGCCTACTGTTAGTACATGTTATCATTTAGAATGCATTATCAGTTCAATCCAAATTATGTATTTGATCTGTCTTCTGTTCAATATTTGGGGTTTCTTTCTGAATTTCTTTTAATGTACGCTACGGCTCAAAAGTTTGGGATCACTTTCTAACTCCATGGTTGTTCCTGATTTTTATTTCTTTCTACATTGTAAAGCAATGCTGAGGGCGTTCAAAAATATACAATAATCTTCTTTGAACAGTTCATATTGAGATGTATCTTCTACTCATGATCTGTAACGCCTTCATAACGACTCTAATCTGAGGTGCTGATTGTTAATTGGTGATTTCTGAGGCTGGTAACTCTAAATGAACTTCTCTGCAGCAGAGGTAAGTTTTGGTCTTGCTTTCTGAGGATGGTCTTCATGACAACCAGTTCCATCATGGTTCTTGATTGGTTTTGCAAATGCACTTGACATGATCCTGTTCTTGCAAGAACTATTGCAGAAAGGCTGATCTCTGTGTCTTAAAATAACAACTGACTTGTTACATAATAATCCTGATTCCATATGTGTTATTTCATAGTTTTGAAATCCACAGTATTGTTGTAGAATGTAGGAAATAAATCACTAAACAAAAACAAATTTGCAAATGATCCCAAACTTTTAAGCGGTAGTGTACTTTTTAGGAGCATTGTTTTTGACACTGACTTGTATTGACGGCTTGATGATGATGATGATGAGTGGTGGCCAAGAGTATTGGGACAAATATATGTTCGTTTTTTTTTTTGTACAATGAAATTGATCTACAACAATCAATATTCAGGATAAAGTCTAAAGTATTTCAGTATAAAGTGTCTCTCACTCAATCCATGCCTGCTTGTTTGTTTCCTGTATGTCATGTACAGAAATGTGGCACAAAATGTTGCCATTCACATAAGAATTCTCTAGTTTTAACTTTTTTTTTTTTCACGTGCGGTGGTGGACATCCTGGCTTCAGAAATTAAATGTCTTGCCATATATTTGTTCCATCCATTAAATAAACCAGTTGATTCTAATTAGCACCACTCTTCAGCCAGATAGATGCGAACTAATTAGTGACATCATATTCTGATTTGTGCACAGGAAGATCTATCAACACATGGCATATGTTGTCTTAATACTATTGACCACCATGGAACTTTAAGAAGGACCCTTAGTTCATTAATTTTATGTAGGGTTAAGCTGTTAAACGAATTGTGACTTCTGACCTCAACTAGTGGAAGGAACACTTTGCATTTTTTACTTTTGGGATTTAATAATAAATAATAATAATAATTACATATTACTGCTGTGTTGATTTTCCAGTCCTTTGCTGACTTGCATGGATTCATGAAATATAAGCCCCAGTTTAGTCCATTTCCCAAAAATAATTGTAAAAAAATTAGATTTTTTTTTATTGCCACATCCAGTACAGTGCTATAAAAACGTATACGCCCCATTGTGGTGTTTTTTTCTTTTCCTTTTTTTTTCTATTTGTCACATAAATGATTAACATCATTTAGAAAAGAAGATTTTATATTACACAAAAATAACCGGAGTAAATACAAAATGCAGTTTTTAAATGATGCATTCATTTTTTAAGGGAAAAGCTGGCCCTATGAGGGGAAAAAGTAATTGCCCCGTAAAACTAATAACTGGTTGTGCCACCCTTGGCGGCAAAAACTGCAATCAAGCGTCTCTTCTTTTGTAGAATTGTTTTAATTCAGCCACATTGGAGCGACTCACAATCGAAATTAATTGCAGACTTTGTACAGGTTTTTTTTTTGTTAATAAATAAAATCATTAAAAAAAAAAACACATTTTGTATTTACTCGGGTTATCTTTGTTTAATATTAAAATTTGCCTGCTGATCTCAATCATTTCCGTGTGACAAATATGCAATTAAACAAAATCAGGAAGGGGCAAATACTTTCTCACAGCACTGTAAAAGAATTTCAGTACATCACCAAAGCGAGTCTCTCCTAATTATGTTACAGTTCAGCCTCAGTGCTTTTTGGTCTGCCTTTCCGATACCAAATTCAAACAGATAGAGAAACCGGATTGGGGTGAAACAGGCGACCTGTATCTCATTGTATCTTATTGTCTGTTTGTGAGGTTTTAGTTCCTGAGGATATAACCAACTTGATTTTCATTCTGGTTCATTGGTTATGATGGTTTTTATTGTTTGCATCTTATGGCTGAAGAGTCACTGTTTTGATCCTGACCTCAGGTCCCTGTCTGAGTGGAGGTTTTCATGTATTCCATGTTCTCATAGGTTTCCTCCAGGGTTTTTCTAGTTTCTTCCCACCATCAATCCACCTTTACCATGACTATGATAATTCGCTTATTGAAGATGCGTGATTTATTTTAAAGTCACCGACTGAAACATTGAATAGTGTGTATGTACAGTATATACGCTGCGCCATCGCCACCTGGGCGCACCAAAGGGAAAGCAGGCTCATGATTTAAAGGGGATTTCCCAATACCATTATGACATAGTTTAGGAACATAGTATAGTTATAGAAAAGGGGGAAATATATGTTTAGACCTCCAAAAAGCCTCAGATGCTGGAAAAAAAAAATGCATCACAAATGTCACTCAATATGATCTCCCACAGAAAGTTATTAACCAATTTTCGGCATAAGTTTAAGGCATCGTCACAGCTGTCCTGTTTGATAAAATCAAAAATCCCTCTGCAATTTTCATCCTCAATGTCATTAGATCGGTTAGGTGCTGATAATACAAATTCCATGTGTATCAAATTCCTTTAGGTGCATTTTGCAAAACTTAAAATAAAATACACAAAATAACTGACTTCCTGTTGAGTAGAGCCCATGACATGCAATGTGAAAGTTGTTCAGCTCAATGAGCTCTAAATACCTGTGTCTATGAGCTATGCAGCAAAATATCGTGTGAGACTATCCTATAAATATCATGTCAGGCATCCTAATGGCAGCAGATTCCAACCTGTCTGGCAATTTTCATTAATTTTTGAGCATGGTAACAAACCCCAAAAATCCCCAAATAGTGGGGGGAAAAAATCCCTGGGAAAACAATAGGGACCTTCGCACACTATGATGACATAGTGCTGATGTTATAGTGCTTGGGCCCTAATGAAGGGAGCTGGAACCATGTATACATACAAGGGGTGTTCAAGTCAAACTGGGACTACATGCTCCCATTTCTTTGAGCACTATAAATGTTTTAGTGTTTTTGTATGGAGTTTTGTTGTAATGAGCATGGAGAATATTTCACCCAAGTTAATTGGATGATTGTAGGCTTTGTCATTGCGTTTACCCGGTCATAATCTGTACACACTAGGGACGGAACTAAATATGGATATATTATTTGCAGTGAACCATTACATATCTTTTACAGATCATGCTTTGCATCAGATGCACAAATACAGATGAAGGAGTGGGGCGTGTTTACATTCTAGCTTTCTAAGGAAATGTGATGTGTCTGCAGCATCCTTTGTAACTTGTCTGGTCACAGAGGTTTAAAATTAGACTAATAACATCAGAATGTCAGGTAGTTTCTAATAATTTTTATTTTACTTTGATTTTATTCCTTTTTTTTAACCTCCACTTAGAGAGAGGGATATTTGGAGCACTAAAAGCATACATGCCATTGCATTACATGACTGTGTACATTATATCAGCCCAGCTTTAACAATTACAAACATTGCAGCATTATGCATCAGATGTCTTGTAACTAAATAAAAATGTAACCTGTATCAATATTGAGACTAATGGCATTCAAGTCCAGCCTCAATTCCTACTAGAAACAAGCACATAGTTTGATTATCCATGCAAATGTAATCTGCTCTGATACCGGATCTCCTTTTAGTGTCCAACAACACTCAACTAATGTGTCTCTTATTGACCAATTAGTCTAATATTTCTCCACTCCCTCCCCATGTCTTTTACTGCAGCAGAACAATTTGCACCAGCTGATGGTAAGAGAGTCGGATTAATGGTTCAAGTGCTGGAGATGGTGTGTGTGTGTGTGAGATGAGTGTATCAGTATTTGCATTGCTTCAGTGGACGTCTTTAATAGCAATTGTGATTGCCAGTAGATGACATTCTAGTGGTGCAATGATTCATTTGCTAATGTAATAGAAGTCAGATCTAAGGGAGACAGGAGAGATCAAGAGGCGTCTTACAAGATTGGCCCATAATTATCCCTAAGAGCCGGGCTGGAATTACAAACGCATCAATGTGTTAATACTTACAGGCTTCACTTAGTGTTTAATCAGGGCTCGATTATGGACCGTTAGTGTTCACAATCTTATTTTCCTCTTGCCTGCTTTTAGTCTAATCTCTTTCTCCCACTCTCTCTCCCTATTTGAACAACTACTTTTATTTTACATATTCCATCATCATTTCTTTTACATTTGCAAATTGCCACATATTTGTTTGAATTTATATTTACTTTTTTTGCTTAAATAAAATTTTTAAATAGATGTTTTTTCTCCCACAAAATCTTATCATAAGATATAGTATATACAGTGGGTATGGAAAGTATTCAGGTACGGAAATTTTTGCAGATTTATTAAAACTGAAATATCACATGGTCCTAAGTATTCAAACCCTTTGCTCAGTATTTAGTAGAAGCACCCTTTTGAACTAATACAGCCATCTTTTTTAGAGTCTTTTTGGGAAAGATGCTACAAGTTTTTCACCCCTGGATTTGGGGATCCTCTGCCATTCCTCCTTGCAGATCCTCTCCAGTTCTCTCAGGTTGGATGGTAAACGTTGGTGGACAGCCATTTTTAGGTCTCTCCAGAGATGCTCAATTGGGTTTAAGTCAGGGCTCTGGCTGGGCCATTCAAGAACAGTCACAGAGTTGTTGTGAAGCCACTCCTTCGTTATTTTAGCTGTGTGCTTAGGGTCATTGTCTTGTTGGAAGGTAAACCTTCGGCCCAGTCTGAGGTCCTGAGCACTC
>JAQMYI010000039.1:30505204-30528811 GCA_030014275.1 Clariallabes melas
AGCAAAGGGTCTGAATACTTAGGCCCATGTGATATTTCAGTTTTTCTTTTTTAATAAATCTGCAAAAATGTCAACAACTCTGTGTTTTTCTGTCATTATGGGGTGTACATTAATGAGGAAAAAAATTAACTTAAATGATTTTAGTAAATTGCTGCAATATAACAGAGTGAAAAATTGAAGGGGTTTGAATACTTTCCTTACCCACTGTATATATATGGAATAAAAAAGTGTTTATGTAATAATTAAGATGTTGTCCAAAGGAAGACTTTTTTAGACTTAAAAAATAAAAAACAACTAATGTGCATGTTTTCTGCCAGTTTCAATATGAAAATTTGCAAAAAATTTTAACCTTTTTTTATTTTTAGGCCACACTCTTTCAAAAAAAATTTAAATATAGGAACAAATGTAGAATTTCATGAGTGCGGGCCAGAACCTGAGGTTTTTGATTGGGGATATATAGAAAAAACTATTTTCAGAAAAGTTATGTTTCAGAAAATTAAGTGGTTGTGAGTGGACGAAAATAGCAACTTGTCTATTTTTGATTTTATATTTTTATTGCTACAGTTTAAGCTTAAATGTCTTATAGGTCCGATGTTGTAGGTGCACTTTATCCACAAATTCTCCAATTTCATGTGTAATTATTTACCATGAGTTGAACTAACAAGTATTATGTACTTTATTCCGGCCTTTCCAAAGCATAAAAGAGAGTTAGTAGTAAAATATAAAGTAATCAGTGACGTAATGCTTGCTTTTAGACTGTGTATATGTTGTTTGGTAATGTAGGATTTTGCATTATAATTTTGCGTTATAATACTGCATAGGAAAGGCTTGGGTTAAAACAGAAAAGTCCTCTGACAAAACATTATCACATTGTTAAAATCAGTGGAGAATATTCGTTTATAACAAGAATAACATTTGCCTAAACTGTCAACAGTTTGCATCGATGTATTCCTTATGACATTCAAAGCCGATGTAGGTCTGTTATTTGCAGCATTGATGGTGGAAATTGTTTGCCCTTAAACTATGGAATATAGTTTTTAGATCAAGATTATAATTTTTTTTTAATTTCCCTTTTCTTTTCTTTTTTTTAAAAACTATTACATACAATTTATACCTTAAGTATGTTTTCAATAACAGTTCAATAACTGTTCCTTCAATCTATTAACTCTTCCCAATTCAACTCTAATTTCTAACAAGAACATTTAAGACATCATTATAAATAGCCTATAGTGTCAATTTCTTTTTATTTTTATTTTCAACTTATTTCTTATTCTGCAGCACCATTGCTATTCAGCAGAAGTACACCTGTTTTCAAAGGTGAACGCTTAAAATTTGCATATCGGCAGCTAATAATGACCGCTTCAGGTTTCCCGAAGGGATTTGTGATGTATGTGGGGATCCTGAGCCTAGAAAAGAAGTAGCATTTCACCCACTACCTCATATAAACTTGAGATTTAGTCAGGCTTCCTCTCTCTTTGTATCATTTGACCTTTCCAGGAAAGGTGCTGACTGTCAGGTTCTGCCGACGGCTCGGAGATGCACCAATGGACTGGATGAATTTTTAATGATCATCGGGTGATTTTGTTCCCCTGTAGCTGGTGTGAGGAATGGAGTCTCATAGGAGTGTGTGGAAACGAGCGATGAATAACGATTAAAAATTTCAACCTCTGGAGTTTTTAGCAGCACTACAGATAAGGGCTGAAAGCTTAAGCCAGTTTCATAAAGTCTTTTAAAATTACTAGGTGTCATGCTGTATGAAGCGATCCCAATAAACTCTACGTTCAGTTCTGTACGTTAAGACGCTCATCATGCCAGGTTACAAAATAAGGATTTACTAACTGTAGATCTGAAGTTAAAGAAAGTGACTCCCCATGATGTTTTTAATTTCTAAAGTGAGTTTCTTTGAGTACTTATAGCCGTCCCATGAGTATCATATTATCCTTTACTAGCAAGATTTTGCAACCAGCTTGAAATTCATCGTCAAATTTAATTCAAATATGAAATTCGTATGTTTATTTATTTAATTTTTTTCCCCAAAGGGGTCGCCAAGTGGAAAGAACTTTCATTAACATTAGTTATCTCCTGAATCTCAAGAAATTAACAGTTTCTTTAAGAGCAGTTTTATGATGATATTTTGTTTGGGGCACATTTATTTTATTGTTATTATTACTATTATTGTTAATAGTTTATATTTCTAAAGTAAAAGTGTTATTTAGCCAGCTTTATACATACACTACATCAGAGATGTATTTTATTTCAGCCATTTATTTGTTAACCAACAGATCTCCTCACATCCTAACCTATTCTTTGAAAAAGTAAGAAAAGAAGACATCTGCTTGGCAGGTCTGTAAGGTTCCACCTTAACACCTAGTGATATTCTACTGCTTTTTACTGCATGAGAAAGAGAGAGAGATGCCTAACCCTTAAGTGTCCACTTGGACAGGAAAATCGATAATGGCAGCCACCCAGACAGAAGCAAGGATGACGAAGGAGACAAAAAGAGAGGTGGAATTCCAATGTGTCTCTGCTGCTCTGCATAAATGATGGAACTCTGGATCGAGATCCCAAAGGACCTTTAAAGGACAAGGAGGGAAGAAAAAAAGTTAAGACGATCACCAAACACCAATCCAGTGCTTGTAATGGTAATCTAAAATGTAATAGAATTGGTATAAATTTTGGCTCCTTGACTAAAAGTGGTTGGTTCTTAAGGTGTGCATTAGCACGGGTTATTATTTAGAAGTTTTGTAAGAGTGAACAGGTTGTTATATGTGATGCTAGGAGAATGGAAAGAAGCCATGTTAGGAGTCACTTTGGTCCCACCGGTACAGTTGTTCATTACAATAATCATTAACAATTATGTTCATTTACAGTCTGTGCCATCAGGGAAGTTAAACTCCATAGATGTGATAACCTGGTTATTCAGTACATTCAGGTGATGATGATTCAGTTCAATTATTTGTCACATGTACTTTACAGCACAGTGAATTTTATTTATTATTATTATTATTATTATTATTTTTTGCATATCCCAGTTAGGAAGCTGGGGTCAGAGCACAGGGTCAGCCAGGTTACAGAGCAGATAGGGTTAAGGGACTTGCTCAAGGGCTCAACAGTGGCTCAACTTGGTGGCTCGAACCCCCAACCTTCCGTTCAGTAACCCAGTACTTCACAGCCTTAACTGATTGAGCCCCCACTGCCCCTTCCAGTCATCAGCTGACTTCATTTTGTTGCCACATAACTTGATTGAGCCTAAACCTGACCAACTGAATCAACCCCAGATCATAACACTGCCTCCAGAGGGATGCATCACCTCATGTGCTTCCCTTATTCCCCTGATGTGCACCTCACTCTGGCATAGGGTCAATCTGAACTCATCAGATCACATGACCTTTTTCCATTGTTCCAAAGTCCAATATTTATGCTCCGTAGCAAGTTGAAGCCTTTTTTTTAATGACTTGTCTCACTAAGAAGGAATTTTTTGACAGCTCAAGTTTAGTCCAAATCTTGTGATTTTTTGTTACATTGTGTGTATGGAAATGCACTTACTTTGATTATTATAATATTCATGGATTTTACTATGCAATTTCACTAAGAGTTTAAGTGATCTCCATCCATGTTTCTTTTTTTTTTTTTTGACCACATTTCTTCTACAAAGTTTCCGGTTCAGCACTGTCCTTCCATGTTCTGATAATGTGTTGAGCAGTTCTTAACCCAGTTCCGTTAATTCCGGTTCTTCTTACTTGTTTGTTACGTGATGCAGGTCAATAATCTGACCCTTCTGAAGTTGTCTTCTTTTTCACCAGGCAGTATAGCTGTGTGTAGCTGTGGAAGTGGTGGTGTATGCGAGTTCTGCTAAATTTTTGTTTGTAAAATGACATTCATACCAATGGAGTTTGGCATGATGTAGATTACTTGTGGAAAATAAATTAGCACGAATGACCATGAAATTCTCATTGTGGAATTGTAGCACCACCGCTTTGGCTGCGATGACCTCGGGAAAAGGTTGTCTTTTTGTATAGCAGAGCACTAATTTTAGCAGCGGACAGAAATGGGTTTTTATATAACACTTCCTGACCTGAATATAAATTATACTGTATAAGGAGGCACTATGGAACGTAAGTGGTGAGTGTTTTGGGGAGGGGCCAAAAAAAAAAGATTTTTTTGTTTTTACTTAGAACGCTTTTAAAAAAAGAAGTCAAATTTCACCATAATGGATGGACTTCATCAGCATTGTTTTGGTACTGACTTTTCAAGAATTTGTGAATTAAAATGTGATTAGGCCACGAGCAAGGGATCATAGCCTTCCTGTTTTTCCTCACACACTCTATTATAGAGCACTTGTTTTAGTTATTGCTATGGAGACCTCAAACAAACATGTAACAGAATATTACCATGATGAGAACAGTGGAATCCCTTGACATCACTTTGATCTCTATCTCTCTTTCTCTGTCTCTCTCGCTCTTGCTCTCTCTCTCCTGCACTAATGGGTTCATGTGTCACTCATGTTCAACCTGCTCTCATCCACCAGCCCTTGTAAAAAACCTTGTGAACATTAATGACCCTGTAACACCTAGCTGTGTATGTGTGTGTGTTTGTGTACATGTTTGTGTGTGGTAATATCCTTGCAGTCTCCTCAGCTGGCAGCTGCGTCTTGGCAAATGGAAATCCGTCTTGTGGAATTATTCGCATCTGCCCATTTCTCCCTCTCATTTGGGAGGGTCGCCGGCGGCCCTGGTGTGTCTGTGTGTAATATATTTTTGTTTGTGTTGTAACATGAGATGCCCCAGATTCCCACCTTGCATAGTGTAATGGTAGGTGTCGGAATGCGTAATGATTTAAAATGACCCGTGTGCGAGCTCCTTTGCTGTTTAAAGCTGCATTCATATGTCAGAGGCTGTTCTCTGACAGTACAATCTCTAAGCTCTGTTGGATTCCATTACCACTCTACTGATTTCATTTCCTATCGACATGCATTGTGATTATCTCTTATGCACCATCTCTAACACACACGCATGTGGAACTTACTAATTGCTGTATTCTCACATTTCAAGCACCTAGAAAACAGTGTTGGCAAGAGGAAGTGAAGCGTATTCATTTGCACGGAAAGGAAACGTTTGACACGTTTGAATATTAATTACACAATTCGTCTACAGCATGATGACAAGTTGTGAGACTGATGTCAGCTATTAGGACGTTTTTGTTTAGTCAGTTGTCAAAAACTAGAACGCTACTGTGAAATTCTGAACTGTTGATGATAATAAAGCCTAGAAACAGTTCAAATGATGTGGCAGTCTGGGAAAACACCCAAAAATGCGGATGAGATTTGACCCCCAAAAAAATTATTATTATTATTATTTTTTTTAGAGAGGAATGACTTTTTCAGCCAGAAATATACTTTGACATTTTAGGGGAAAAAATATATATATTTCGCAGAAAATGTTACGTCATTTATTTTGGAAACTTTCTTAAACTCTTTGCAAAGATCACATTAGGTTAAAAAAGGCGCCAGTTTAGCAAGCACAACCAAATGGGTATGACGATATAAAGATATAATCTTCATAGGCATATTTCTTTTCTTATTAATATTATATTTATTGCATGTTAAATGCAGTTGCTTTTAGACAAAAACAATAAAATTTTCTGAAGGTAAAATGAATCTTGTGCTGTCTATTATCTGGGTGCAGCAAGGAAAGTAAAAACCTATTACTATATTATGTCACTCTTAATTCAGGCTTTTTTTTTTGTTGTTGTTGCATGGATTCAACAAGATGGTGGAAACTTTCATTTGAGGCTCTGGTCCATGTTGACGTGATGTAATTCCTGCAGATTTTTTGGGCTAGCTTTCATACTTGAGTTGACCTTCACTTCCAGGGCTGGAAGTGGCCATTAGAAGACGGGTGAATTGTGTCCATGAAGGGATGCACATGGTCACCAACAATACTCAAGTAGACTTTGTCTTTCAAGTGACTATTGATTTGGGATAAATGGGCTTAAAACATTCCCAACCACTAAACCATCTACAGCGATCTGAACAGTTGAAAGAGAGCAGGCTGGGTTTGTGGATTTATGTTGTTGGCACTAATTCATATTCACCAAATATCATTTTTGTGCTTCAACAGAAAATGACGGCTTACATTTTTCCTGTCCTTAATTGTCTGGTTTTGCTGATCCTGTGCTCACTGCAGCCCGAGCTTCTGTCTGACTGGCAGAAATGAAACCCGATGTTGTAGCCCATCTGCCTTACGTTTCAATTTAAATTCAATTCAAATGTTGTGCATTGAAAGATTATTTTCTGCACTTCACAGATATACAGCATGGTTTTTATAAGATGCTGTACCCTTTCTGCTCACTTGAACCAGTCTGGCCATTCTGCGTTGACCTCTTTGGCCAACGAGGTGTTTCTGCTCAATGGATATTTTTTCTTTCTCACATTTCTGAGTGTATGAATGTTCGATTAGATGAGCAGCTATAATAATAATAATAATAATAATACTTTAACCCTTACTGGCACCAGTAATCATTCCATAGTTAAGTTAGTTTTTGAGCCTAATGATGGCCTCCTTCACTTGCATCTTGCACCTTTTCATACTGCATCCTTAAATATCCTTTGAACAGCTACCAAAAACGATTAAGCCTGTGAAAATAAAGTAATTGAAATGGTTGAACAGTTGACGCAATAATTTTTGTTAAACTCGTTGAAAGCCTACTCTTCAATTTTATCCTGAGGTCCTCAGTTTGTGAGTGCATGTTTTTCTTAACTTTGTACTGGGTGTGTTATTTAGTTCAGCCATGATAAATTAGGCCAGTCAAACATTTCTAAAATTTGTGCCGTTTATTTTTAAGACTCCCCAAAACCATGCCAGACGAAGACCAAGCAAGTGTGCATAAGAGACATAGGAACAGTGTTTGGATTTTTTTTCTCCCCGTAACCTTTCTAACAATAGTGAGATGTCTCTTCTTACTTCCCAATTCTAACTGGGACATGACATCCAACTGGAATAATATCATTGGCTGTAGGCCTACTCTTCTCCACTCCAGGGGATTGAAAGAGTGTAGCTGAATAAAATAGTGCTACATATTATGTATATGTGTGAGGGAGAAATAAAGAAAGAGGTGATCTGGAATCTGGTAGGAATTTAATTTCCTAAAGCAAGGTGATGAGGGCATTAATCACTCTCTACTACACATTAAGTGTTTTTTGTTGGTTTTTTTTTAAACCTTTTTTACTACCTTTTCCCACTACTGCCACCCAGCTCTTCCTGCAGTACATCGGGGTCATTGGAGTGAAGGTGGAATTGGTTATGTAGTCAGACAATGCCTCACTATAGCTAGTACCCTACAGGCTTTGTGATTGATTTTTGCCACGCCAGAGCAGGTTGGGTCATGCTGAGGAAATTGTAAATTAAGTTAACGTATAATGCGTCTCAGGGCCCTGACTGGTAAATGCTATAGCACCAAAAGAGCATCAATAAGTCCTACAATGTGAATTGTGTAAAAGAGTATAAAGATTTATTTTTTTTTAACGTCTCCCAATTGTTAATTAATCCTGTATCATGGTTTGACAATCGTTTACATGAAGCTCAGTAACAAAAAACATTGTAAAGCACATTGTTATGCCCACTTAATGTAGTAATGGACCTCATACAAGAAGCCATACAGTATATAGACAAATGTTCTCTTAATTTTGATTGTATCCATAACCTATACTGTATGACCCTATATTTTATTCATACACATTAATTTCTGGGGTTCACCAGTGTTTTCCTGCATTTTGCGCTTATTGTAGGGAAGAGAAAATTTTGCAGGTGGTCGAGAGCAGTCTTATGAAAAAAAAAAAACCCTCCCAATTTCACTGTCTACAAAATGTCTGATGCAAATTAATAAACACAATAGATTATGTTTTTTAGAGGAATTATAATGAGTGGATAATTAAATTTGTGGGCTAATGAGATCCTATTGGTCAATTGATCCCAATTAAGACTACAAAACCCCCAGAATATTTGCGTAAGTTCTGCTTCGTAAATGGCCTGCATATTGCTGTTAGATGTTTTGGCCATCCAGAGCTTACGAGCAGAACGTGATTTTAAAAATCACACAGGACAATTCGATGAGACGAATAAATGGCTGCTGAGTTGTTTTGGGTTGCCATGAGCAGTCTGAAACACCTAATTATGAAATCGATTATCTAGTTAAAAAAATAATAAATCAACATTATCTCTGTCACAACATGCACATGTTCTTATATGTTTTTTAGGGGGTGTTCCCTGACCCAAAATTAGGCATTTTTCATTGATGATTTGGCTCACCTCGCTAAGAGCAGTTTGTGATGGTTAAGAACATTTGGTGCATCTGGCGTTGACTTCTCTCATTTTGTTATTTCGTTTAAAGAGGATGTTACCACCTGTGGCTAATTGTTTGCTCATGACTTACCCAAACAGTTACGGTAGTACATTAATCCATGCTGCATAACCTACTGTATAACCATAGCTTTGGGCATGAAAACCCGCGAGGCAATAGTCTACAAACATTTGGGTGTATAGTGTACAAACTCAACAAAGTTAACTCATGGAACTGCGTTTCTTGGTTTTGGATAAAAAGCATCTGCCTCAATTCGTATACTGTATAAGTAATGCATAAGGGAAAGCAATAACTTGCTCATCACTACCATTTAGCACCAATGTTTTTGTGGCTGTAATTTACTAGAATAAAATATGACAATCCATTAATTTATTTCCATTGAGACATGAAGACCACCACAGATGCACATGCTTTTAACGTTTCTCTTAATGACTGCTCTTTAGGGACCAGACTGACTAATTAGCCACGTTTGAGAAAATACCAGCTGCACATCCACAGCTCAGTCAATATGTCAATGCAGGATGTTTAATTATACCAAATCAAATATGAGCTTGTGGTATTGACTAGGGTTTAACCAACTAGAGGACCTTATTTTCCCCAAGCGTAATTATTTGCTTTACTTCTTGGTTTGTGCTGAGTATTGCACGTTCTGTATCACAGAAACATGCTGTTTGCTGGCGTGGACACTCTAAATTGTAGTAATGTGCGGATAAATGTCTTTGCTGTAAACATGTTGCCTACGCATGTGTGTGTGCGTGTTTGCATAGTCAAGTGTTGTTTCACTGTGCCAAGCGGAAGTCATGTGGCTCGCATCTAATGTGTCAACCGTTGGCTTTCTAATTGCACTTAACGCCTGACAAAAACTCAGCCGAGGTAATCTGTAATGGAGAAATTGGTGGTTGCTGCTAATTGTGCATTACATTAGCGTAACACATTACATGCACCTAATGCTGGGGCGGTTTGCCTCAGCCTGTTAGTGCTTCATTGCTTATTAACACATTAACACTTACAGATGCATTTTCCTCAAGCATGTCCCCTGCTAAATTATCTGAGCACAGGAATTGCTTTATGATCTATGTGGCTTTTTTGCATCCTAATGAAGCCAATTATGGTTTATGAGCAAAATATCTGCGTGCCAGTGCAGGCTGCGAGCTGTGAAACTGTGTTTATGAGAGAATCAGCCTGCATTTGGAGTTGTTAATTGATCGTGGTCTTTTCATAAGTGACGTTTATAGTAACTTTATCTGGCATTATTGTGAAATTAGTCCTCAAAAAAAAAGGAGGTTTTGTTTAAAATGAAACGAGATTTAACAGGAAAACACTATGGCTTAAAAAAAGGCTTTTACAAAGTACTTTTTTTTTTTTTTTTTTGCATTACAGTCATTTTCCCTTTACGATTTGTCATAATAATAATTGGCATTTATGTATAATGCAATATTTCCTAAAGATATTTCTTTCGTGTGTGTAATAAATAAAAAAAAATCACTATTTAAAAAAAACAAAAAACACTAGAATAAAACAATAATTATGGCAACTCTTAAGCTACATATTTCTTTAATACTATAGTGTTTTCCAATTTTTATTTATTTAACTACCAGTAGTTCATATCAACAATTTGACAGCAGAACGTGATAACGCCATTTTTGGAATTTTACTTGCAAATTATTATTCTCTCACACACGTTTGTCAAAAGATTTAATTTGAAAATCACTACATAATGTATATAATCTTATTTTTTTTTACAAAGCTTTAAATGTTCACATTTTAAACAAAGCATGACACACAGCTGCCAGATTTAGGAGCAAAAGACAACACTTTTTGAAAAGAAAAGGTGCTTGTTTTGTTCGCGTGATCAGTGAAATAAAAAAAAAAAAAACTTGAGTGCTTTTAATGTGTTTAATGGTTTTTTGGAGAATGTTTACACTCTAAAAAAAATTATGTTTTAGGGCGTATGCCTGTACTTTGGCAGTATGGGTACTGAAGTGAAACTAAAACTTTTAGAGGAGGAAACTGATTATGCTGCGAACTGAACTGTGTGTATCGCTTATAAAGGTTCTCATGATCCTGAACCATTGTCATTATTAAAAACGTTTTGTGTATACCACAACCCAACACTTTTTTCCTTGAACTAATTTTCTGCAACTTCTATGTTTGACTCACTACTTCAACACAATCAAAGCATGCGTTTGAATATATATTTTTTTATTATTAAAAATTTATTATTGATGCTAAACTGCATACTTAAATTACAGCAAACACAACTGCAGGCTGATTTACACACTGTGAGAAAACTGTGGAATATGAAATTATAGCTTGTTTAAAAAAATCTAACAAAATTCATGCTTAGTGTAACCCAAAATTTTTTTTTCAACTATTTTGCCATTTGTGCTTTTTAAAAACCTTTGTTGAACAAAACATGAACAAAATATTTTCAGTTTGCAATAATTCTTGCATCGTTTGGAAAAAAAAAAAAATCAACAAAAGTGGAATACTGTATACTGTTATACTGTCATATATCAGTAATTATTACTTCATATAAAGTTACATTTGAAAAGTCTTGTTTGCTTTTAATTAAAAGGATTTTAATTAAAGGATTAAAAGCTTTTTTTGGCGACATGGTGGGTTAGTGGTTAGCCTTGTTGCCTTGCGACTCAGTGGTCTCAGTTCGATTCCCATCTCAGGGTCTGTGTGCATGGAGTTTGCACATTCGGGCTCGGTGGGTTTCCTCTGGATACTCTGCTTTCATCCCAGAGTCCAAAGATGTGTGAATGCATGTGTGAATGTTAACCAGAGGTCCCACTACAGTTGTATAATGGGAATAAATACCTGACAATCGCCTCCATGGTCTCTAGTTGATTCCTAGATGGATGAATGGAGTTGCATTTAGGATTTGTTTGAGTGACCTCTTTCTCACCTAAAGCAGCAGCATTTTTACTTATTTAATATTACTCTAAACTAACATTGCAAAAGCAAAGCAATATGATGTTAAGTAAGAATTTTTTTCCTCCCTGTTTGCTAGATTTTTCTTGATAGCAATGTCACCATCTCTTAATTCACCAATGAAACTGTTAATCTTGTGTGTATAGTTATCAGAAAAGGAAATGTGAGAAAACTGTGGGTTAGTCTGCTGTCCAAAACAAGCTGCGAGCTTGCGAGTGCGAGCAATGCAAAAGAAACGACTGAAAAAAATTTATGACATGTAAAAGAAAATTTTCATCAGAATCAATCGATATAACACGTCCTCACAATGTGTAGTAGCAATGCAGGTGCTCAGCTTTGAATTAAAAATGAAACCACAAACTGAGAAAAATATGTTTTTATTTCAGGCAGTGCAATTGTTTTTAAATCGACCTTCAGACTTTCTTACAGGTTTTTTCCCCCCTCAAACACATCCAAAAACAGTTTTCATGGTTAAACTATTAAAAAGGGATTTATTTGTAGTCAAAATGAAAGTACAACTTTTCTGAAAAGATCCAGTGTTTGAAACCGTGTCCAGGACACAAAGGCGTTCATGTATTGAATGTGCACCAAATGCGTTTTCAGTGATGTAGAAGTAGAACCCTCCAGGGGGAAGCCTCTGTAACCTGGCAACAGTGGTCCAGAAAATCTAACGCATGAGGCCAGAAGGTGAATTTTGATAAGAGACAGCAGAAGTGCAACATGGTCTGATCTGCTGAGCTTTTCAACAGGCTCTTAGAGTAAGTGAAGAGAAATAAGAGTTCTTTGTTAAGCCTTCTAAGAAATTATTTAAATTAATTCACAAAAGCCAACTTAACAATGAGGCTCAGTCATTGCATTTTGATGGAAGCAGAACAGGTCCGTCGGACCTGACAGCTTATGGACTTTTTCTCACTAGACAGTGCAGCAAAGTATCAGTGACCTCAAAATGTTAGACTATTTAATTTTGAGTTTGAGTGAATTACTATCCATGCAGCATAAATACTGTGCATCTATCAGTACGCTCAAGGGGAAGGCTGCCGACTTGACAGTTGTCCAGAAAATAATCATTGACTCCCACAAGGAGGGTTAGTCTGTACCCAAAGAGAAAGTCATCGCTGAAAGAGTTGCTTGTGTGCAGAGTGCTGTACCAATAGCATATTCATGGAAAATTGACTGGGAGGGAAAATTGGGGTAGGTACAGGTGCACAGGCAATAGGGATGACTGCAGGTTTTAAAGCAAAGTAAATTCAAGGTCTTATGAAGATCTTGGGAGATCTTCATAAGAAGTGTAATAAAGCTGGAGTCAGTGCATCAAGAGCCACCATGCACATATGTCTTCAGAAAATACAACTGTGCCATTTCTTGCGTCAAGCCACCCCTGAACCAGAGACAACGTCAGAAGCGTCCTCCCTGAGCTAAGAAGAACAAAAAATGGACCGTTGCTCAGTGGTCCAAAATCCTCTTTTCAGATAAAAGTAAATTTTGCGAACATTTTGAAGTTTCCACAGTTAGTAGTGATTTGAGTCCCATGACATCTGCTAGTCCACTGATTTATCGAGTGCAAAATGAATGCAGCTGTCTACCATACGATCGTAGAGTACTTCATGCTTCCTTATGCTAATAAGCTTTATGGATGGCATTTATGGGTTCTGTTTTCCAGCACCTGCCCACAGTGCCAAAACTACCACATACTGGTTTGCTGACCTGTGCCATGTTGAATCTATGAGTTATTGTCAGGAGGAAGATGAGAAACACCTGACCCAACAAAACAGATGAGCTGAAGGCTGCTGTCAAATCAACATGGTCTTCAATGATGTCTGAGCTTTTCCACAGGCTGATCGCCTTAGTGTCATTTTAAATTGATGCACTAATTCATGGTAATGGAGCCATGACCAAATATTAAGTGCAAAAACAAGAGTTTCAGAATTGGAATTCTTATTTGGACATTTATGTATTGTAAATCTTTTTTGATTGATTTTAGAAAATATTCAAATATTTTGAGATTGTATTTATTTCCAAATCACTTGAGATCTTTTACATGATCCAGATGTAATAGTATATGTGAGAGCCCTGATGCAGGGCTTCAGAGGGCGTCAGTGAAATGTGAGTGGGTGTGCATCTGGTTGTGTACTTTCGGAGATAACGTGTGTTTATTAACTGAAACTCAAAAGGAACTGAAAAGATAACTTTGAGCAGAACTCAAAACACAAACCTCCCTCATTCTCCTCGAGACAGGGCGATGCTTCGAAAACTGAAATAAACTCTTAGAGACAAGGTTATCCCTTTAATAGGTTTTCTTTGCCTTTCTTTGATGCAGGCTTCTTATGTTGAGTTGTTTTGGTCTTTGGCCTTAGTACTGTTAGTAGTGTTATCTGCTATCTAATGATTGCACGTGCTGGTTTCCGGGGGCTTAAATAGACACGTAGCCAGATCTGCTGATTTTCCCCCAAGGTGGTGTCGCCTAGCAACCGCTCATGAGGGTGACCGCGGATCCGCCTGTTCAGAACCCTGCGGGATAGCCGCCTATGGACCTGCCTGTTTGGAACAGCACGGCACATTTCCTTGTGGATCTACTCCATCTCCCTCAACTAGTGATGGGACGTTTGGATCAGTTTAGTGACTCTTTGAATCTCATTCATCAAAATGAACAAATCTTTTTTTTTTTTTTGTCATTTAGTTCATTTGGTCCTTTTGATCAGAAATAAAATAAAATGTTACATTTTCAATAAACAGACCCCCAACACTTCTACATACACAAATTTTGGCTATAGTTCCAGTAATAAAAATATTACAATGTAGCTAAAGACATATTATAATAAACAAAAAGAGATGCTATGTAAGAAACTGAATTGAACGGTTCTTCTCATGAGTCTTCTAGTCCGAGTCGTTCATTCTTTTGAATCTATTGTACTGCATAGTGTCTATGGGAGTCACGTGACAAAAGAACAAACGATTCAGACCAGAAGACTCGAAGGTAACTACTTATTTCAGTTTCCTGTACATAAGCTATGGAGGTTTTGCAATGCTTTGTGCATGCGTGCCCAGTAGAAAATGAATGAATTACTCTCTGAGACTACTCGTTCTTCTGAGTCACATTAAAGACTCGTTCAAAGAGAAAGAATCATTCATGAATGACACATCACTACCCTCAACCCCTTGTGAGACCCCGGTCATTACAGAGACCATTATTGTAATTTATCATTAGCTTGTGTAATTTTCTATAGACTATTTGTAGCTCTCAAATGTGTATAGTCTCTACATAAAATACTTTTACATAAAACAAACAATGAATACAATGAAAATATAATAAATAAATACAAATATGATTTGTCAGTAGTAAGATGAGTACATCATGTAACAGTTTTAAACAGTGCACATTTTTATTTTAAGATGTTATGTTTCTTATTTATTTATTTATTTATTTATTTATTTTAAATGTATAATAGTCTATTTTTTTATATATCTTGATATTCCTACACTGCCCATTGATGAGTTGGCACCTTTGCCCTAAGTTCTCAGGCCCCCTGTCACCCTATAGGGATATGGTATAGATAATGAATGGATATTCCTATACATGGGGAAAGTGATATTTAGCCGAAGTAGAAACATCTAAATATAAAAATCTAAACTGCTTATTAATAATTTGTGCACGAATAGATTAATGCTTTCTAAACAGTCATCTTTAAATATCCAAAAAACATTATATTATACATTGTTAAAGCTAAATAGAGCTTTGTGTCTAATGCTTGTTTTCTGTGAGCCCACATATAGAGAGATATACCAGTAACTAACTGGCTGCACTCTAGTGGAAGGCCTACTGCAAAATAATGTGATAATAAATAACTTAATTAGAAAATAGGTATACTGTATATGAGAATATAACATTCAATATATAGAGTCAGGAAGTGTTATAATACAGATAAGCAGGTTGAGAAAGACAAAAATAGATGAGTGAGGTAGGGGATCGTTGCACAGAGAACACAAGAGAAGCACTAACGCTGAAGGGAAAAGCAATCACCATAGTCTTAAGAGATTATGGGAGAATGCGATGGGAATAGGTGGATAAAGATATGGATTAGAGAAAGGGAAAACATGAGGCACCAATTAGATGGTATTGAATGTGTAAGAGATTGCCATGAAGGTGTATAAGTATAGTATAGGACATATACGTAGGTCTAATTTACATCACAGGTCTATAGAACTAGTCGTACAATAATGTAAGGCTGTATGCTACTTGGTCATTGTGGTGATGGCACTGTTTTGGCTTCAGTGGTTATTTATTCATAAAGTCAGTCATAATGGATTTTCAAATGATATAATGTATTCATCATATGTGGGGTGAATGGTCAGGACTGAATGTACTTTTTCACATGTAGCATGCTTATAAGTTCCTGATCAGGATTTACTAATCCATCCATGATTTAAAAAGAAAAACGTTGGATAATAAAGAAAAGTGAAATTTGAAACATTTGAAATAAAAGTACTCCCCACCCACATTTGCCAAGCCCACTGCCTCCCAACTTTGTGTTAGCAATCTTGATTGACTAGAGCTGGTGGCTGTTACAGCTTCTCTGTTCCAACACAAAAATGCTTTGTTTGACAGCACTCATTGGAACTGACAGTACAATCAGAATTTCCAAGAAACGCAGTGCAGATCTGAGAAAGAGGGTGATGGATTTACACAAGACAGGAACATCTCTCGGTTCCATTTTTAAACACTACAGATCCAAGATCAGTTCAAATAATTGTTCGCAAATGCAAATTATTGGAAAGCATAGCCACTTTGCCAAGGACCAAAACTGGATCATGTGGGCCAAAAACTTTTTGACCAAAGGTGTGTTTGGAGGAGTAAAGGTGAGGCATTCAACACCAAGAACACTGTACCAGCTGATGAGCATGGTGGTGGTAGCATTAGGCTTTGGGGCTGTTCTGCTGCTAGTGGAATTGGTACGTTGCACAATGTGGATGAAAAGAAAGGAAGAAGCAGGACTACCTAAGAAAGTTTTTAGCATAATTTCACATCAGATTGGTGGCTAAAACTAACACAAAATGTATTTTTTTTCTACAAGGAAGTTACCCCAATTACACATCAAAGTTGTTTGTGGATTAGGCAGGCTAACGTTGACTGTGGACTGTGCTTCAAGTCAGGCTAGGAAATGAAAAAACTTAACTGAACACTACAAAGAGTGGTTAAATACACAGAATTGTGCTTGAAGCTTGTTAATGGCTACCAAATGCATCTGCTTAAAGTGAAACTTGCTGAGGGAAATCTGACCAAATATTAGATATTCAAAATCATACTGCTGCATAAAATAGTTCACGAGAAGCCATATCTTCAATAATGTATTAAAATAGCCATGCCTATCTTTCTAAACTTAATTTTCTTTTAAGACAATTTACAACTTCATTTGTGGTTAGTTAAATGACACAATTTTATTTATTTATGTTCATGCTGATGGGTGACCCTTGAAATCAGAAGATGTCCCTTTTTTTCAAGTGTAGAGCAACTGCCCCTCAAATACTCTTTCTCCATGTCCCTGAGTGTGCTGTTTGTATATTTTTAACCATGTATTGATTTCTGAAAAACCTGAACCAATTATAACGTGTGCACTCGAATCCTCCTATTAAAGATGTCTGTTTTATAATCATTCTGCCCCAGAAAATCTTTTCAAACTGCCATGAAGTTTATGTTCATGATGGGTGTACATAACAATCTGACCACAGCTGTACGCTATATGGCCAAAAGCAGACCTGTGTATGGGTCTTCCCCAAACCTTTGTCACAAAGTTGGAAGCACACATTTTGTGTGATGTAGCATTAAAATGTCCTTTCACTGGCACTAAGTGCCATAAACTTGTTCCAGTACATCTGTGCGCCTGTGGGTAGTCATTCCTAATAATACATAGCATAGTAAGCATACTGAAAATCTTCAAAACCTTTCCATAGGACATTAGAAAATTGCAGAAAAAAATGGACAATTATATTCTGCCTCATGTTCCGTCTGATGGCCGATGTCTGACGGTTAACGGCTAGTCATTTAAGAGTAAACAGTGAGTTTAGTAGAGCACATAGACAACACTGTTTTCTTTTCAGATAAGGAACAGGACCTCTTTAATTTAATGGGCCAGTCAAAATCTCACTGCAGCAGCAATGCAAAGCCTCAAAGGCTAAAAGGGCTACAGGGTACACATTAAGTCCAACAAAAGCTGTACCATTTTGTTTCCAAATGCTAATACTTGGTGTGGTGATGTGATGTGGCCTGATGCAAAACATGGTGGCTGTTACAAGCCTTCTATTTTTAAACCATACTCTTTTTGGCATTTATTAACAAAAATCATGTCAAGCTTTTGAACTGTTTATCTATATTTAATGTTGTGGAACATCTGCAAGACAAGTTCCTTTTTTAAATTTTAAATTATTATTATTATTATTTTAATAAAGGAGTTTAGAGTCCTGTATTGAGTAAAAGGCTCAGAATTAGTCCATGATAATCCTGTGGTGGTAATATTGATGACTGCGGCTTGCTGTCCCTGTTGGTGACATAGACGAGTAATAGTAGGCTATGCAAAAGAATACAGTATTGGCTTCTTTCTTCTTTCTTCTACACTGTCAAGCCAAAAAATAAATAAATAAGAAGTCACTACCAGTGTTAGGGTTAAGGTTAGGGTTAGCCTAACCCTAACCCTTCTTTCAGAAGGGTAACATTATTGGCCCTGTAAGATCTTTCACAAAGGTGGCACCACAGACACAGACACGAGGCGAGGTCTTACGGGGGAAAAGGAAAATTTAAGTAGGAAAAATGGGGAAAGGGATTTTTAGGAGGGAGGAAAGTAACGAAGGTGTGCATATGTAGGTCCAACGGCAGTGCCCAGCTGGCATGTGGGCACAAGGCTGGTGAGCAATGGTGGCAGGCAGAGTGGCGGAGTGGGGCTGCTTCGGCAGTGGCTCCTGCATGCTTTTTAAAGCAGCTCCTCTTGCTGTCTTGGCCAACTGGTTCCTCCCAGCTCTCCTTGGTTGTGTCCGACATGACATCCGGCTGGGGGCTTTCCCGGTTTTCCCGCCTGGGAAAAAGGGCCTTAACTTTGAGCACACCGGCCTTTTTTCCTCTTTGGCTGCAGTCCTTTGGTGGCTGTCCTTGAAGAAGCGATCAAATGGCTGAATTCAGTTCTTGGCTGTAGACCTCGATCTAAACCCCCCCACCTCGTTTTTACAGTATAGAGTGTAAAAAGCCGTTGAAGATGATCATCTACCAGCCCTGCCCGGTCTAGTGGCCCCGTCCCTGAAGAAGGGGATGCCTGCCTACCTAGTGAGCCTATGGAGAGAGCAATAAGTGACAAAAGATTTAGGCGCATGCCTGTCATTGGGTATCAAGCAAACAAAACAACTAAGAAGATTGTTGAACCTGCATTTGGGTTAAGAACTGTATAATGCATTATTAAAACCTGAAGAGGTGAACCATCATCTTCGAGGAAGAAATGTGATCTAAAAGGTTTTTGAAAAGGAGTGCATCTGGGTAAGAAGAGAGAGGCAGATGAAATGATGCAGTTATCATGCCTAGTACTTACCATACAACCCTGTTTGCACAGTGTTATGATCTATGGTTACTTCTGTTGATTAGGTCTGGGTATGGTAATGTTACAGTATGTGCCCAAAAGATGAGGCCAGCTGACGACCTGAATATATTGAATGGCCAGTTTTTTCAATCAATAGATTTCTTTAAATTCTTCCCTAAAGGCATGGGCATATTCCAAGATAACAATGCCAGGATGTCATTTTCACACATGGATTGGCCACCAGAGACCAGACCTTAACTCCACTAAAAAAAAATCTTTGGGATGTGCTGCAGAAGGCATTCCGCAGGGATCCGACTCTCCCGTCATCAAACCAAGATCTTGGAGAGAAATTTATGTGACTCTGGATGGAAATAAATGTTGTAAATGTAAAAGTTTATTGAAACAATGCCGCAGCAAAAGCATGATATAATCAAAGCAAAAGACGGTCCAACAAAATTTTAGAGAGTGTGCCTTTTTTTTTTTTTTGGCTGGGCAGTGTATATAATTGTAATGAACAGTTTCATATGCATTCTTTTGCCATTTCGGCTCCGTTCACAATACCATCTGGACAGCCTTGGCTACTGTACAATCACTTTGGCATGATTCCTCTCTGAGCTGTAAGAGGCTACCTAATGAAATTCCGCTAATAAGGTATTGGAACGGCCCAAAAGATGGCAACTGAGAAAAATTGTTGAGGCAAACAGTACAGAAATGCAGGGCAAGCTTTCTATCTTCCTTGATGTCCTTCATTTTAAGCTGTACACGTCTGTAAAGAAGTCCCTATGTACCTGTCCCTTTACACACTTTTCATTATGCTCAGCTAGCGTGAGGACTTGCTCATGTGTATAATCCCTCTGTACACACTGTTTGATGGGGTGTTCATTAGCAGGCTGCGTAGTGACCATCTGTAGACACACATACAGACTCATTACACTCACACCCATGCCTCTGTAATCCTCCGAGGCTGTGTTCTCTAATTAACTCCAGTATATGCTCTAATAGGGCTGGGAGCGTTCTGATAAGGAAAGTAATTGAAAGGCTAGATCCAGAGCAGGAGTGTCAAGAGGACCGTTTAGAGAGTGTGTATTTTTGGAGCTTGGGTGCTCTAGCAGAGCGTTAAAAGTTATAAAACAGCTTTTTAGAATTCATTTCAGAAAAATGACATTAAACAGCATCATATAGATACGTATGCATCGTGGAGATGAGTGCAAGAGTTTGCATTCTACATGATTTTTGAATGCAGAACAAACTTCTTTTTGTACAATTTATCTACAGAATATAATTCCAAACTGGAATAAAAGGAAACATGGATACAAAACAGAAAAACATATTCTAGTGAAAAGCAGTAGATGTTTTGCCATGACCCGTTTGGGCTCCAGACATCATCGTACAAGAAATCTTAAAGCAAATGACCATGGATTTACAAATTAATCTCACAAATTCAGAGTTTCAACAGAAATGGGAGAAAGGATCCTACAGTGGGAGACTATTAAAACTTGGACAATTTAAAAAGATATTCAAAAAACTTAAAAGACATTGAAGAGTAGAGGTCGCCAATTGGCGGACATCGGTTTAGATGTGAATAAAATGAAGTATTTCAGCTGATTGAACAGAAAACTTGTGATGTACTGTAGCAGAAAAAAATGTAATCAAAGGATGAAAAAAATGGTCACAGTTCATTGATTCTAATGAACTAGAGTTTTTTGCAGCAAAATTATATAATATTGTGGCCAATATTGTTTACAAAGCGAGTTTACAAAGGGAACTATTAGAAGGGAGCACATCGAGACACCATGTTTTCCTTGAAAAAAAAAAGAAAGCATAGGTTTATTTTTCATCTCTTCAAATCTGACATCTCATTAGTTTAGTCCATGGCACTTGTCAAACATGGTGCCTTACTACCAGTTACTAACCATTTTTGACACGTCTTATTTACAGCCATGAATGAATAATTGATATCTTTGAAAAGTAAATTGCTTATGTGGCGTTTTACAAACTTCACTTAATTAATAATGTAACACTGCTCAGCCATTACGTTATACTGACACGTGAGGTGAATAACATTGATTATCTTGTTACAATGGCACTTTCAAGTAAACATTTCATCCCTGAAGTTGATGTGTTAGAAGTAGAAAAAATGGGCAAGCATAAGGATTTGAGCGACGAAGAGGGAAATTGAGATGACTAGAGGACTTTTTTGTCAGGACCAAAAAAAAGCGCTCCAAAGAAGGAAAACCGGTGAACTGGCGACAGGGTCATGGATGGCCAAGGTTCACTGATGCACATGTGGAGTGAAGGCTGGCTTGTGTAGTCTGATTGACTGATCAGGGCAATTTTTTTTTTTTTAGCAAAAGGAGACCTGCAAGTGACTATTTCGTCCCTGAAGTTGATATAATGGAAGCAGAAAAATGGGCAAGCAGAAGGAATTGAGCAACTTTGACGAAGGCCAAATTGTGATGGCTAGACGATTGACAGGGTCATGTGTGGCCAAGGCTAACTGATGCAGGTGGTCATTATGTTATGGTTGATCAATGTATCCATAAGCACACTGTATGTATATACATGTACAACTTTAACACTAGGCTTATTTATGATGTGTAACTGTAGTATTTAAAAAAAGAAATGTTGTATTAATGAAATTCGGTTCATGACAAGAACTCCTAAGTGTGTGTAAATTTATGCAAGAAGAGACTCACTAATGTGAACCTCAATCGGTCAGCTTAAGAAAATTTTTCTATTAAATTAGCTATTCAAACAGGACCAGAGCAAGAGTTAGTGTTTATATGTAATGGCTGAGCTGCATTATTGGAAGGTTTACTCCATGCAGTGCTGTTTTGTGACCTGAATGGCATTTACCATCATGCACACAAGTGTGAAAAACATTGGCATTTCCAAAATGTTCAACTTCGCTAAAAGATTGATAAACAACACCCAGTGAGTCCTCTTGAAAGGAATTGTTGCTTTCATGCTGTATGTTTTGCAGAAGAATGAATTTTAAGAAAAGGAGCACATTCTTTATTGTAGAAAGATAAGATAAACATCTCTTTACACTTCAAGCATAACCAATAGTTGGGTCTGTTTACATTTCTATCTACAATTGCACCCTTTAAAGCATTATTGTATACCCTGGGTGAAGTTGATACCCCCAAATGAAGCTCTCAGATCTCAGATCAGTGACATATTCATTTGGAAGGCAGGCCTCAGGTGAGATTGTCGGTGGTGTGTCTGTCCCAGGACCAGCCGTATTGACATTATCTCTTTAAGAGCTTCTTTTATCCTCGTGCTTCAGAGTGCTGTCTCTTATCTTGGTGATGCACAAAGACCTCTCTATTCAGCTTATTTAAAGCAGGACCATCATGGACAGCTCTGAAGTGGAGGGAGGGATGAGTGTGTGTGACTGTTTGTGTGTGTGTTTGTCTGACACTGTGTGGATGAGTCTTGTGTAAATGGAATTTTCCACAGCAGAGCAGGGATAAGGTGAAGTAGTTATGTGTGTGTGTGTGTGTGTGTGTGTGTGCGTGCGTGTGAGATTTGAAGTTGTCATACTGAGTTTTCAGCCACATGATCATGTGTGTGAGAAAGAGAGAGAGAGAGAGAGAGAGAGGGATTGAGTTGTCCACGCTCTGCTGCCACTGCAGCCTCCTTGAATGCTGCCTCACATCTTCTACTTTGATGAGGCTGCTGGATCGATATCGTGGCTGACCTACCAAACACCTGCTTCCTAATGAGAGGAGAAAAGAGAAAAGATGGATAGAGTAAAAGAGAGAAACACAAATTTAACGTTGATTATAGAATTTTATCCATGAGCCTCCCAGTTGCCTCTGAATGCACTTAAGGAATTTAAAAGTGCTACTCTGGAATGTTGGAGAAAATGGGTAAAGGTTCTTGATATTTTAGGCTTTAAATTATACAAGAAACAAATATTGCACCCCTTTAAAAAACATTTACAAAAACTTTGAGTGGGTTGGCCAAAGAGCAAAAGAAAGACCACATAAGGTAACACATGTGGGAACACGGAAATAGTGTGGCGTGGCCGATTCGGGTTGGGACACAGATAATATGGGGTGGCCAGTTGAGGGTGGAACGCAAACATAATATGGGATGGCCAATCAAGAGTGGCAAACAATTAATGGGTAGTGGCAAATTGGGGTGGGACAACGAGAAAATGTGTGGTGATCAGTTAGGGGTGGGACACAGACATAACATGGGATCACCATGTGCGGTGGGGCCACATCATGTGGGGTGGCACACAACTATAATGTGCGATACCCAATTCAGAGTAGGGGAAAATTTAATGTAAGGTGGCAAATTGGTGGTGGGACAAATAATGAATGGTTGCAAGTTGGGATGGAACACATAATAGGACATTATTATATAATACAGAATGACCATTTGGAGGTGGGACCCAGAGATAATGAGGAGTGGCCAACTTGGGGTGGAACAAAGATATAATGCGGGGTGACCAATTGGGGTTGAGAAGCAGAGATAATGTGGGGTGGCCAGTTGCGGGGTGGGACACAGAGATAATATAGGGTGGCAAATTTGGGGTTTTACACAGAGATAATTTTGGATGGCCAACTGGATAGGATTGGGGTGAAACATAGAGATCATATGGGGTGACCAATTGGGGGTGGGATACAGAGACAATATAGAGTGGCCAATTGGGGGTGGAACATAGAGATAATGTGGGGTGGCCAAATGGGGTGGAAAACGGAGATAATATAGGGTGGCCGATTGGGGAGGAAAACAGAGATAA
>JAQMYI010000039.1:30536786-30547820 GCA_030014275.1 Clariallabes melas
ATATATATATATATATATATATATATATATATGCCCGCTGAGATGATTAGAACCAGAGGCCTGTGGTGCTCATGTGTTCCACTTGGCACCATGAGCAAGCGGTCATAGGGGAGGATAAGAGAGAGAGACCCATGAGTGTGCGTGGCGGCTCTCCAGCACATTTTTGCTGTAAATGAACATCTCAACAATGATCACATGATGCTATTTAAGCAAAGGCAACTGACTCTGCTCCAAAACCCGAAAAAGGTGCATTATGGAGAGAGTGCCTTTATATTTGCCACATACTGTATTTTCCGAACGATTAATGAAAAACATATCCTCGAATTCCATCATTGTACATGACTGAGTAATTGTGTAGACACTTTTTTTATTACTGTTCTGTATCAAGGTCATGCATTTGAGGACGTTATTTGTGCCAGTACGTTGCACAAAAGGGTGTGTGGTTCTGCTCCAGTTCACGAGGCACACGAGCACCCGTGGAGGTTTCGATCTCGAGATGTTGTCATGGTAATTGCTAAACACAGGTTCTCTCTGAAGTGATAATGGCTGCGCACGACTCCCTGCAAAGACTACACCCTTTGACATGAGAATGGATCCATCTTTTTTTTTAAGGTAAAAAAAACAAAAACCTAGAGACCATGTCAAAATAGTTTTTGGCCAGTTGCATAATCGCTAATGCTTGTCCATCATGTACTTATTGCAAATTTGATTTACGACTAGCTGTCCCTAACTATTTTCATGGTCTAACTATAGCTAACAAACATTTTAATTGGTTACAGCCTGATTTTATTAACAGGATTAGACCACTATGACATGAAGTTTTCTTAACTAGAGATAACCTATGTGCACTTTATGGACAAAATTATCTGGCCAACCCTGGAATGACATTGTATTCAAATACTTAAAGTTCAATATGGAGTTGGCCCCCACTTTTGCAGCCATAACAGCTTCCACTCTCCTTGGAAGGCTGTCCACAAGATTTTGAAGTGTTTCTGTGGGAATTTGTGTTCATTCAGTCAGCATTCATGAGGTCAGGCACTAATGTTTGATGAGAAGGCATGGCATACAATCTTCGTTCCAGTTCATCCCAAAGGTGCTCGATGGGGTTGAGGTCAGGGCTCTATGCGGGCCAGTCAAGTTCTTCCACACCGAACTCATCAATCCATCTCTTGATAGTTCTTGCTTTGTGCACTGGATAGAAAAGGGTCTTTCTCAAACTGTTGCGACAAAGTTGGAAGCATAGCATTGCCAAAATATCTTGGTATGCTGGTATGAGTTTGCCCTTTACTGGGTATTAAGGCCAAGAGTTCAATAATTAACAGGTTTGACCAAATGCTTCTTTTGTCCATATAGTGTATATATTGATTCTTTTTTTTTCTTTACTTCTGCGTGCTTATCACACACACAAAAAAAACATCCAGACTCAGAGACTAGCCATATAACTGTGACCTTGCTTTGGCCATCCAGGAGTGAAAGCTCTGGAACACATTTCGATCAGGGGGAAAAAAAATCATAAACAAAAGTTTGAGTACAACAAATGATTCACCCAAAGAGTGATGTGGCAGTGCTTTAATATTTTAACCGCACGCTGCGCTTAAAGATATTGTTTAGAAGATTCTCCTTTTAATCAACATAATCAATAACACCCATCACCTGACTAGCTGAGCGGTGTCCCTGGTAGACCTCAGCACTCTATACTGTACCTGCATACCTGTCACCACTGTTATATACTGTTTATATACTGAGAATATAAATATGAGAAATATGAGTTTTTTGGTGGGGGCATCCTGTATGGGGTTCCACTAGCATGCAAACTTCATGCATGCAGACCAGAGGTGGGACCCTGGAGGTGTGAGCAAACACGGCTAACCATGGAGCCACCTTGTCACCTGGAGATATCTATATTAATAAAAGAGAGGTTTTGTCTAAACATCGGTCAGAACTCACTCTTTCGATATCTTTACATTTCATACATTGGAGGACCCCAAATCTGCCTCAGAAAAATGTTCTGTCTGTATGTCAGTCGAGACAGTCATCTGTCTGTATGTCAGTTTTGCATCATGCAAAACTGGTTGGACAGAATTTAATGGACTTTTGCGGTACTTGGATAACTGCCTGAAATTCAACCTGCGCCGTAAGTGAAATAAAAATCTTGAGTATAAGTGTCGTTAACGAACAGTTATATGGTGGATTTAATAATCTACTTTAAAAAAAGGCTACTAATAAGCTACTTCCTTACTTTAAGCAAACACCTGCACTAATAGATATTCATTAGAAAAGCTAAACTGAATATTTTTTTTACTGGGATAAGTTAATATTTTCACTGATGAACAGCGCTGAAGGGGTATTAGTGAATTTTAACATGCTGGAGTCGTTTTAAGACAAAATTAATCTTTATCGGATATACTTTTTAGATTTCTCATCTGTGATTGACTCTCTGATTTCCGAACAGAGAGTGTATTTGGCTATTTGGTATATTCACACTGGTATTATAGAAAACCATGTTTCATTTTGGGTTTTAACTACACTGAAGTTTACTTGGCCTACACCTGAGGCAGGTTCAGGAGAGAGGGCAGCCATAGGCTATCACAGAATCTTGTCTCTTGTCCCTGGGAATGATTAGCTAAAACACGCCGCCTTGTGGCCACTGCCGGAGCATGGTTTTTCTGTCCCTTTTTTTTTTTTTTTTTAACCAAGACAACACGCCAGAAAAAAAAATTGATGAGTTTGGATGGAGAAGAGGAAAAGTGGAGGGCTGTCAAAGATAGTGATTTTTTCCCTTGCTCTTGTAACCAACCGACTTTCTTATTTAATTGATCCTCGGGGATCCGGCGCGAGCCCTCCAAGAGCCGCGCGCCTTTAATTGGCTCTCGAGCTCAACTCAGGCAAACAATTAAATCACCGAAAGCTCGCGCGCGCAGCCTTTTTTTGTCTTTAAAAGAGACGCACACGCGCGCACACACACACAGAAAGCAGCAAACTCAAGTGAAGACGGTCCGTGACGCTTTTCCCACTTCAGCAACCTGTTTCATAAAAAAAAAAGAAAAAAAAAAAGACGTTTCTGGCGTCCGCCCCTTCCTCGCGCTCTCACTCAGTCTGCGCGCGCGCACACACACACACGTACATGCTCAGACACTCTCTGTGGCCAGCGGAGCGGTATAACACAGTCGCTCTCTCATCACACTCGCAGAGAATCTTAATATCCAGCGAGTCGTACCGGCGCGCGCGTTCCGTCAAGAAACAAACCTGTGCATTATTATTATTTTTGTTATTATTATTATCAGCACCGGGGATTTTTTTTTTTTTTTAAAGAAAAGAGAAGAAAAAGCAAACTCATCTGGGAGCCGCGGTGATGTGGATGTGACATGATTGTATGGAGATTATGATAGAAAAAAGGCCAAAACTTTCCGGAAAGAAATGTCTTCATGTCGTTTCGGCGTCGGTGCCTAGGAGAGTGCGCACGAGCCAGGTGGATATCTGACTTACTCTTCACTGCTTGCCTTATCCAAAGTGGATTTATTTTATTTATTTATTATTATTTTTTTTTACCCTGCACATCGTTTTATTTAATCCGAGGTGGACATTAAATTACACTGGAGGCGTCGCGCGGAGCTCCCACGCCGGGAAAAGGTACGACATGTGCATGTTTTTTTTTTATTTTTTAAATTGATATTATTTTTCAAGTTATACAGAAAACTGTAACAAACGCGCCTGCATGCACCACTAAACGTTACATAACATCAAGGAAACAACATCAAAGAAATCGTCAAGGAATAAAAATTTTGTATGTAACGCAAGGCAGTGATGCACGCGCTCTCGATGTGCATCACTGTGTCCTCGTGCGTTCTGTTCGAGCGCGCGTGGACATACGGCAGACCGCACGCGCGTCCCTGTAATCGAAGTTTTGAACGTTGCTCTCTCTCTCTCTGCCTTCTTATATTTATCCTTTCATTGATTGACTTTTTTTTCTCGCTACAGAAGGCAAACTTAATTGCAAAAAAAAAAAAAAAAAAACGTCTGCATTTAAAGTAGACTAGATTTTTTTCTGTCCACGCGCCAACTTCACGCGCTGCTCGAACCCGTGCACCAATTTCATCAACACTCACCGCCTCTGTAATCATGGTTTATTTTTTATTTTTTATTTTTTTTAAACATAGTCCGTGCACTCTAATATGACCATTCCGCCCTTAAGCTCTGCGGATAAAAAAAAGACCCCGGGGATCACTCGACGTCGCGAGCTGCACCCGGTATTTGCCGGCGCGCGCGTCTCACTCTGCTGTGCTTGTGGCTCTCCGCAGGTGATGAGGCAACGCGGCTGAACATGGAGCTTTTCTGGATTTTATTCTTCTCCGTCCTGCAGCGCTTCACACGAGCACAGGGGGTTTACGGTAAGAACTTTGAAAGAGATCACGGCTCCGTGCACGCGCGAATCGGATGCAAGAAACGAATTACTAGATCGGATTGAGGTCAATGAATCCTAACGGTCCTGCTTTAAGGTTTGTGGTGGACGTTCATGCGTACGTGCACACCGTTTCTGCATGCACGCTAAATTGCAACAGTGTATGACATCATTTTTACAATAGTAATAATAATAATACTAAGCTTTGTCTCGGGAATACCACGTGAGCCGGTTTCCCCAATTAACCAATTAAGCCAATCACTGACACTAAGCACGAGCTCAGCACTGGCGCGTTACACGTTGTTAAATTGCACAGCAAAACTTGACTCGTCTTCAGAAAACTCTATTGATGAAAGAATGCGTACACAGCACAGGGGTATAGAGGGTAAGAAGTTTGGAGAGGTGTGTGTGAAAATGATTAGAGGTTCTGGACTAAGAAAAAATAAATCACCTTGATGCACAAAAAAAGTGCACTGAAGTGTAACTTTAGCAAAACTTGTTGCACAAGTATCGTTTTACATTTTTTATGTTTTACGGAAGATTTAGAATACTGTAACTTTTCAATTTAAAACAGAATCAGAGAGTGGTTTTAAAAAACAGTACACTTTTATGTTAAAAACAGAATCTAACTTCTGTTAAAATTATTTACTTTGAAAATCACATGATCAGGCGATATCAGAAGTTGGCTAGAAGGAATATTTTTTATATTTAAAATAAACCCAACCAAAAAAAAAAAAAAAATCAGAAGCGGCAAAAATCTTGCATTCTGTCCTCTTTTCCTGAGGAATCTGGACACTAGATACAGTAGTGTTGGGGCATGGTTCGCCAGATTCTCAGAGAGAATGAAACAAAGAGTTCAACTAAACTCAGGACGGGCCCAAAAAATGAATCAAAGTAACAGCTGTATAGCAAATACATGACAAAACCCAGAGCGAAATAGAATTCTGGGAAATTATCGATATGACTTCTGTCATTGTGTCGATGCCACTTGAAAACTGATGGATCAAAATGTATGCAATGTTGAGTGGTTCTTGGTACAACATTTTATGGTTATCTTTGATCTTGTTCGTTCTGCTTTAGTAATGATGTGTTTTTTTCATGTGATAGCCATACATGACAGGTTGCTGAATGTTTTTTTAGGATAGTTCTAGAAAAACTGAGGGAAAAAAACAAGGGTGCGACCCATTGCCAGGAGAACCTGAGGTATATCTGTTTTTCTTGTAAGTCCATTAAGAGCGAATCGACGGTAATAGACAAAAACATGTTTTTAGTGGTATCCGAAAGCGTAACCTGTGATGTACACCTTTGCTCATACTCCTTGATTAACCATGAATCTACTATAATGCATCGATAACCAAAAATCAAAGCACAGTGCTGGTGAACTGAGCTGAAGCGTCATCTGGCACACTCATGGGTTCTGAGTATGATTTGTGAGCGTAAGCTGTTTTATTTTATGCTGTGGGAAGGGCTTTGATAAAGGATGTTTTAATCTTGTCCCGTTGATCAGGCGTTAAATTGACCGTTTCTGTTGCTTTATGAACGTCAAAGAGGATGGACAGTGTTAATAGCCGTAACAATCTCATCTCAGCTTAATAAAGTGCTGCTAGGCTTGCGCCTTAAATTGCTTCTTAATTAATCAAGTAATTGCCCTCTAATGAGCCTAGTGGGCTTTACTGCTCCCAATGGATAGGTCATGCATCCATCAGCCTGGGGACAAACTTGAATGTCCTTGTCTGAAAGAGAGAGAGAGAGGAAGGCAGGCTGGCTGCTGTATTGTGCTGAAGGGAAAATTTTGCTGCTTTGGTTTGAGATCAATGCAAAGTTCTTTAGCCTGATCACCTTTATCCTTCTCTTCTGATGAGACTCGTCTCTTCCAGGATGTCTCCGCCCCCGGTCCTCCACAGGGGACAAACAGCTCACTGCATGATTTGATGATATAAATCATATGCTGTGGACTTCACTGTCACCAGACCTTACCCCAGTTTAAGAGCTATGGAGGATTTTGGGTTGACGCTTTAGACAGCACTCTTCACCACCATCCCATCATCATCATCAAAACGTTACAGAGGAAAACAATTAGAAAGAGCCTTGCTCGTTCCTCCAGTTCAAGTCCGGAGTTGCTGAAATAATAAAACCAACATACTGGTATACCTGCAAAAATATGGATTTTAAAACCAGGAGAAAATCAAACACACATTTATTTCTATGTTGTTCTTATGAGCTACTGAAGCTCAAGAATTCTATTAAAAAAAAATATCCAATATTTAGCGGTGCCCTAGTTGGTACATTTACAGCTCTAGGGTATGGGGTTCGATCCTGAGCTCTGGACTCTGGACTATTTATTCTCCCTGTCTGTGTGTGCGCCTTTCCTCCGGGTTCCACCCATCTCTCAAAAACTTTGTAATTGCACCACCTTAGTTCTTTTCCTCACTTCTTTTCTTGGCTTCTTCGGTCATCCCTCTGAGGAGAAATTCAGTGTGGGGAGGCAATAAGAACTGGAGGAACTTAGAAAATCCATATTCACCTAATGAGATTTATTTTAGAGTCAGTTCTACAGTAGATGACGCGTTTCCCAGATGTATTAACTGTTTAGTTAATTAACGTGATGAATTTGTGGCTTATTTATTTATTTATTTATTTATTTATTTAATGCTAAGAAAGGTGGTTTTTTATACATTAGGATCTAAAAGTCTTCTCTGTCCTTCATGTCACTGAGCGCTTTATAAGAACCTTTTTTTTTCTTTTTTTTTTTTTTTAAAGATGGCAGAAGTGAGCTGACCTGAAGGTAACAGGCTGTAAGATAGAATTTTTGCCTTGATGTTAATATGCGTGGGAGGATGGACTGCTCTTGTGCCCAGGACGTTTTTCCTTTGTTTGTGCATTTTTTTATTAGTGTGACGTCATTTTTCTTTAAAGAGTAAGGCTGCGTTTCCAGATTTACTCTCAATCTTTGCCCCTTGTTTATTCTTGATTCATGTACAGACACGTTGCACGTCCCAGACGTTACACGACGCCCAGGCCGTCAGCATTATCAGTTGTTGACTGACCTTTATGCTTAGCTTTTTTTTTCTTTTTTTTTAAAAAAATCATCAGTATGCTTCAATTTTTTTTTTTTCATGACAAATCTAAAAAGCTATTCGAGTTTAAAAACATGTGGAGAAGAGAATGGCAGAGGAGATAATTAAGAAAAGGACACCACAGTCAAAAGGTTTCACATTCCTTTCTTTTTAACGCTCTCTTCACGTTGGTTTTACGAGGGCCTTTCAAACTTGCCAGGGGTTTCATTTATCACAGGAGTTTAAGTGTACATGCCTTTTTCCCCCGTTGGCAGACAATATTTACGTCCTAATTATCACAGTTGAGGTTTTTAATTTGGTTGTTTATACAATCTTTAAAAATGCAATGTATTTTTACTTCCTCCTCAACCGAGCCCACTTTTTATCTATGGCTTTTTTCTACTTTAGCGTCATAATATAAGCATCATAGATAAAGCATGGCAAAATCCTTTGGCATTGTTTTAATAATTTGTACTCTTTTATTTGTTTAAATGCAAATAATCATAATTTTAAATTATTAAAATCTAAAACTTTTATTTCTTTATTGTAATTAATGGTGCAGTGGTAGGTTTCTATAGAAAAGTACTTTATCTAAGAATTTTTTAAAAATATAAATAATAGAAGATAAGACAAAATATAAAATATAAGAAAAATAAACAAGAAAAACCTAGTTGTACAAATATGAAAAAAATATTTTTCCGTACAAATATAGCTAAAATATGGATTAATTGGGAGAGTTGCATCAGGAAGGGCATACGGTGTAAAACCTGTGCCAAGTTGTATGTGGATCAGATGGTCCGCTGTGGCGACGCCTCGGCAGGAGCAGCCGAAAAACCACAACATTGTAAATGTTTCTCACAGCCCACCTGCAGTACCTTTCTGGCCCACTGGGTGGCTTCGGCTCACATTTTGGGAAATGCTGCGCTAATTCTTAATTCAATTTACGATAATCACTGTATACAGTTGAGTGGTGGCGCTTTGCCATTGCAGGTCGCCTCGCTGGCTTACGGCTCCACGCTCCCCAGGATGATGTGTCTGGATGTTGTTTCCTTTAGGTTATCTTGGTTCCTGCCACCTCGAAAAACATGTAATTAGCTGAATTAGGGACTAAATTTCCCATGGGAAATTGCGAATGTTTGCATGACGTGTAGCGATTTCCTGGAATAGGCTCTACAGCACCACTGATCAGGAGGCAAAAGAACGAACGCTAGATCTGTTGTAGCTTCGTAACCCTGTAGCCCGACTCTGGTTTATTTATCTCTGTGTAGTCCAGATTTAAGCATCAGTTTCTGTGCAGTTTATATTCGTATCGTCCACCCATCCGTCTTTCTTCCTTTTCAAGGCGGAACGAAAATCCAAGGAGTGCTTTCAAGTCGGGCTAACCTTTTAAAAGAAGTTTAGCAGGAGAAAGGCCACTGCTGAGGTTTGAGCTAGTGATGAGTGGTTACCTACAAGTGCTGACCTTTTCACTGAACTCTGGTTAAAGCGAATCCTTTCTTGTTGTGAGGCCGGGTTGGCATTATGAAATGGAACAGCATTGTGTGTGTGTGTGTGTGTGTGTGTGTGTGTGGTGTAAACGAGCTGTGTCCAAGAACAGTTGGCATGTTATGACTAATGCATGAGGATGAGATAGCAATATAAACCTTACAGAGATCCCCATCTCTCACCTTCTCACTTACTCATGCTTATTTCCCAGCCGTTCATCTCGTGTCCTCGTCGCTCGCTTGTTTTCATTTAATTACATCCTCCATGTACTCCGTTACTCTTGCCCTCATATCTTATTGTATTATTTTTTTTCCCCCCCATTTTGTTTGTCTCATCTCACTCTCTCACTCTGCTGGAGGAAGGACAGCATGTGCTCGCTGTATTCTCAAGCACAGGTGGGATATAATATTTTTGGATAGATTTATAATTGACCAAAACCATAGGGAAGTACTGCACTGCCGTCTCATCTGTAGGCTCGCAGAAGCAGGTTTCCACTACACCAGGCTTCAATTACTCTCGGTAATTTAAAACAGCGAAAAGTTGATGAGCCGGAACACTCGTACCAGTGCCGAAGCGCCGCTCTGGATTGTTCCGCACAGCTTTGCTCGATAACTGCAGCATAGATTGGCAGATTAAAATAGAAACCCGTTTTACGATGCTCCCACATTTCATGATGCCTTGCATATGCAGCTGAATATTGACTCATCATCTGCAATATTAAAAGTCTGGATCCACAGGCATTGTTCCTTTATATGAAAATGTGATGTATATTTTCCCTTTTAATTCAGATTCAAGATGGCTTTGAAACTAACAATAAAAGATCGAATAGAAGCAGACCCTATTCAATTCGTTTTTTTTTTCCTTCCACCCCCATTCCGGAGTCATCTGAAGTCTGTAGTCTCGCAATCGGCCCGGAATAATCGTTGCACTAAAAGACGGAATCGTGTCTGTATGGAACATCATCATTCAGAAATGTTCAATGTTCTAGTCTTCATCTTAATCCCAGAGTGCTGTAAAGTTAGGAGCTGTCAACTTGAGCATTTGCGGCATTTTATACTTTTGAAATACATTTTTGCTCATGCATTCAGAATTTTGTTCCATCATGTATAATTTTTGTAATATTGTTCTCTTAAATTTCAACTCATTAACTGGGACATATAATGAAAAATTAACTTTTATTTATTATTATTTTTTTAGACTTTCTGCTGGTCTGAGTGTGTGTGTGTGTAGAAACAGAAACTGTGGGGGACGGGATGGATCCATTTTTGTATTGGCCGTTGCTTAAACAAGCCGATTTGGTTTTCCCCCTATTGTGACCTCATATATGAACCTCACCTACTTACTGTATGTGTTCCTTAGGTTTATTGCTATCTGAGAGACGTGGCTCAGCAGGAGCTCATTCACATATGTAGACACTGTAACTGCACATTTTGAAGGCTTAGTAAAATAAAGGCAGTTGGAGGGGGTATCTGGTGCGGGGTTTGGGGGGTAGTTCTGCTGGAACATTAAAGTTTTGGCACTTTGCGGAAGCCTTTAAAGAAACAATTCAACCAAAACTGTAGCTGATATTAAATAAAAGCTAGTATCTAATACAAATGAGAATGGATGAGATTTTGTCCCCTACTATGAGACCGCGTATGAGAAGAACCCCGCCTCTTGCTTGTTGCTCAGATCTGCTGTTCTCTATGAGACGTGTCTCAGCAGGAGCATAGACACTGAAACGGCGCAGTTGGAAGAGGAGTGAAACAGAGTGGATTATAATATTTGTGGAGCTATGAAACCTGTGTTAACTTGGTATAAGAATGTAGATGCAAGACCTTTTAATCCATCCTTAAAGTCTTGGATACACCCAACCCTTTAATTTTCCTGTTCCCCTATCTAATAAACCCTGTTTTCTTTTATTTGCAGAGAGCTGCAGGCCAGGTGAAATAGTAAATAAGGAAGAAGTAGTAAAATATGGCACTTTTTAATGTTTTAATGAGTAAAAGTATGAGCAAAACTTAAGGACCCTTAGGTTTACTGCTTACTTATTTCAAAGCACATATCGAGCTGAGCTGAAGCCCAAAGTGTCAGTACCATCGCTCTTGGACGGTT
>JAQMYI010000039.1:30566305-30578467 GCA_030014275.1 Clariallabes melas
TATCACCTAGGGTGATATAAAATAAGGTCAAATATTTATATGCGATTTAAATGCGATTAATTTCGATTAATTAATTAGATAATTTTTTTTTAATCGGGTCCCGGCCCTAATTTAAATGCATCCTTAGTGTGCATGTACAAGCATGAGGAAAAAGCCCCCTTGTTTTGTGTCCTTTCTTTAAATTGTTATATTGACCAGGGCTCCAACAAGCCCAACTGGTCTTCCCTCCTAATGTGACCGCATATAAGAAGATAACCCTCGCACCAGTTTGTTGCTCAGCCCCGCCCTGCTCTGGCTCAGGATGGGGCGTGGTTCTGCAGTAGCTCATTTACACTAATAACGGCTCAGTACACTCATAAGACACTAAAACTGCATATTTGGAAGAGAAGTGAAAGAAGGGAGTTTGAGGTACAAAACAACACATGACATCACAAAACCACACACACTTTGCTTTGGCGCAGCTCTGAGACTTACAGTACTGTATGTTAACTTATTAAAGCAAAAAGTAAAATATGGGGCCTTTAAAGGTGCAATAACGTTCAAGCAACAGGAACGAACCTGCTTCATGGGCGTTCCCCAACTGTTAATGTACTGGTAATGTAAACGGATAAAACTATCAAGTTTCTTTGCACAATACATAAAAAAAAAGACATAACTTTAAGTTTCAAGAAGTGCCTTTGTAGGAAAAACACTCATGTTGAGGATCATAGCTGTAGCTCATTTCTCATCACTAACATGTCATTAGCTTTTATTTTTTTACAAAAAACTAACATTCCAGTATTTGTGTAAAGGCAAAAAAAACACCAAAAATTAATAATGTGAATTATTGCATAGATACACAAGTGTGTGTGTGTGTGTGTGGTATCAAAGGCGCATTTCAGTTCTGCTTGCAGTTTGTTTTCCTCTTATTGCATCTGCAGTAATGCATATTTATTGCCGACGTCCTTCTTTCATTTCAGAGGCCGTAAATTTCGAGTTCGGCTCCAACGTTCAGCCCTGACCCTGCCTTAAACACACACTCTTATTTATGACTCCATTTACTTATGAATTAGACCTTTTTTCTTCTGCGTGCATCAATTTTTCCAGCTGCAGCCTGATTAATCGTGTGGACGCTGGCAGGCTGCAACAATAACTAAGCGACGTGCGCGCACAAACACAAAGGACAATATTATTTACAGTGCATGCGGCATACTGTACATTAGCGTAATCATTGCAACAGTGTACTCACGAGTGAGAAGCGTGTAACTGTTCGATTACACTGAATATGAGGTCTATATAACAGTGTTATTTATGTATAATCTTTAGATCTCCTTCCATTGTGTAGAATTTATACTCGCCACACTGGATCAGAAATCGATGAGGAAATGAAGGAGGGCTGAAAAACTTTCTGCTCGGCCGCACGCGAAGAGGAAACTGATGTGAAAAGACTCGGAAACCATATAACATGGATATAAATAAATATATTCGAACATTTTCTAATTAGACATATATTTTTTTTATAGGCGTGCCCACTTTAGAGCTCGTATTCCCATAATTATTTTATTGAGACTCTCCAGAGACACGATTTAATTCATTATTTCATTTTTCAGGACACACATACAGACATGATTTAAAAAAATAAATAAATGTAAACATCTGTTTTTTCATTGTATGGACATTTTGAAATGTAACCATGGCAACAAGCGGAGACCTTTCACCCAGATCTGCTTTGATTAGACAAGCGTTCTCAATCCATCAACTTTCTTTTGGTTTCTCTCTCAAACCTGTCTAGCAAAAAAAAGGAATAAATAAAGATGAATAATGGATGACGCCCACCAATGAGTCTGTAACGCCCACTGATGATGCGCAAGGAAGCGTCGCTGAAATATTAGCCCAGATGGAGATGAACACCGGGGGAGGCGTGTCGCTTTGTGAAATCACCTGACGTGACTGTCTGCAGCATGGTTAGCCTCGAACCGTGGGGATTGGTGCCAGAGACATTCAGACACATCAGCTGAGGTACTGATGTCAAGCAAGATGGCCTGATGTGCACCTGGAGTTCCAGCTCATTCTGTTCTGTTGAGTAGAGGTCTGGGCTGAGTGTAGGACACATCTCCTTATTCTAACAGCCTTTCCAATTGCAGAAGGTTCTTGTCATGATTGAGTAGATTAGGGCATCTTTGCTCCAAAGAAGAAAATTTGAAATAAAACAGAGGATAGATTTTAGAGCTCTCTACAGATAGCGGTTTTTGACCTCTCCGTGCGTAGTAATTAAAAATCAGTTCTGTATTGTCGTGGTGGACGATATACTGTATGTATAGGAATGTGATTATCGAAAACCTCTAACCTCTGACCCAGTACAACCCTTAATATCCTGTGTTATTGCCTCAACTGCTTTCAGTAATGTAATTTAGCAAAAACCTATATACAGTATACATGTGTTGTATTCACGCATAACCTATTTAATGATACCTTACTGGTTTTGTAATTAATCTAGAAATTTTAACTATTCCTTTTATCTACCATTTCTACTATTCCTTTTAATGCAAATTAACCATGTGACCAAGTTTGACCCCAATGGCTTCACATATTTGCTGCATGGTTACCCTGCACATTTAACACGGATAATAACATCACCAGGTGAGCTAAACGGCAAGTTTAAAAAAATAATAATTTTTTTTAATCAAAAGCGTCTAGATGTAGGTTTGGATAAAACTAAAGTTGTGTACTCGAGCTACCTTTAAGAGAAACTATTTTTACAAGAATACATTAGATGTAAGATGTGGAAGTGGTGGCTCAGGTGGCTAAGGCTCTACTGTAGGTTGTTGATTTTTCGGATCTGAGGCTCTGGGCTCGAGTCCCACCGTCGGCGGGTTTCCACACCCCATAGTACCCAGACACGGCATGCAGTTCCCGTCCCATTCGAGAGATTCTGATTTAACATTTGTTAAACGTTAATGTTTGAAATATCAAAAAACTGCATAATCTGTTTCCTGAGACGTCTTAAAAGGGAAGAAAGGAATAAGAGGTTAAAGATTAATCAGGATGCATTATGGGAATTTTGACAGCTCATTAGAAGCAAAATCGATCAGGATTATTATTTGATTTCTCAATAATAAGAGTAACTATCCGATAAACTGATCGTTTTTGGAAATCACATGAAGCTGGCACGATTTTAGACTAATAAAAAGTACAAATTGTTTCTGTATTGTTTTGAAGAAGGAATCTGCACCCTGACATACTTATGGTAATGTGATCAAACCCACATACACCTAATACTGACCCAGTACAGCTCTTTATACACTCTGCGTTATTAAGTTAACTGCTTTCAGTAACCTAATTTAACCAACTTTGCATTAGAAACCTATATATGGTGTATATATATTATATTACAATAACAACAATATATATGGAATAAAATCCTGTACACTCTCACTGGACACCAAATACAGACTCACAGGCTGCTATTCTTTCGTCGGCTCTTTGTATTGATCAGATTATATACGCACATGCCCCTGCCTTGTCTAAATTATTCACGCACGTTAAATAGACACGGTTAATAATTAAACAGCTGCTCTGCTGTAATTAATATTGCGGCGCTATGTGACAGCCCGGGTGGCAGTACAGCTGCTGACATGTCAATATCCACTTATTTATTTCTTTGGTTAGAGACTGGCTCGGAGTAAAGCTTTGATTTTTTTTTTTTACTTTTTTGGCTTTCTTTATTGTATTTTCTAGCTTTATTCAAATAACAAGATTGTCCGAGTGGCACTAAAGCAACAGCTTCCGACACTTCCTTTCTCTCGGTCACTGAGCGAGTCAGGTTTAACCGCTGCCTTTTGTCACGTCCCTGGCTTTCGCGCATTTGTGTGAAACTTTGAAAGAGGCACAGCTGAATATTCAGCCTCTCTCTCTCTCTCTCTCTCTCTCTCTGAGCGTGTGATTGACAGTCCAGCCGAGCATGTCAGATTGAGCCTTCACTTTTCTTGTGTCGAACCTTTCTCACGACTCATCACAAGATCTGTTACCGTCCTTTCTGTACGTGCACCTGATGCACATCAAAAAGGTACTGAGATAACAACAAAGAAAACTTCAAACAAGGCGCGAACAACACTTCACAGCCTTCACACCACAACACTACATAATATATTATATGACAGAAGAACCTGTGTGCGCGTCTCAGACAGGTAGAGAAAATAATACATCAATAAAAGTTTTGTATTAAAGTTTGATTAGGTCTCAGATTCTTAATGAATATTAAATTTGAGGAGTTTTTAAAGTAGAAAAATATTGAAAACAATTTTTTGGTCCACATTATGACCAGCACAGTCCAAGTGTATTATTTCTCTTGTATCCTGGTAATTTGTCTGGTGTTTGTTGTCAGTTTTTATTCTATTTATAGTTGCGTTCATGCTGTTAAACATTCACGAAGTAGCCTAGGTCCTGACATTACTTGTTATAGCAGCTGTAAGCTACTGTATAATGAAAGCTGTAGGCTCTCTTTCTAAGTTAATCTTAAATAAAAGTACAGTATAGCTTATCATGCTGTTACAGCTTTGCTTCTGATTGTTACAAAAACATTCACACTTGAGACACTATTTCAACAATGACACATGATTCTGTTGACCCTGTGCAAGTTGTTAGTCTAGAAATTATACCGTATTTGAAACAAGCACATTACCATCAAACTTGTAGCTGGAAATCAAAAAATGAATCAATAATCAATTAAACGAACCAATTATAATCTGGAATTCGACAGCACCATGGTGTGTAATGAAAAAAAACACCATGGTGTTGAAATAAAAAAAAAAAAAAAAAAAAAAAAAAATCTGACATTGTGTGTGTAATTTTTGTAAATTGTAGCGTTAAATAATTTTTAAACATTTGTCTAAATTCTTTAAAGGGGGCCCAATATGCAAAAATAACTCTTTGGTCATTTTTAGACATTCAGATGATGATGTCTTCAGTGATAATAAAAAAAAAGAAACCTTACTTTTTGTCCTTTATTTTTGGACTGACTAGCCAATTAGACCCCCCCCCCCCCCCCATTGTGACCTCATATATATTAAAGGTAGATGGCCTAGCCCATTAAGAAGGTTACCAATAAGAAGGTCAGGTTCAGGTCAGGTTCACGTCCACCAAGCTGCCATTGTTGGGCCCTTGAGACAAGGCCCTTAACTCTTTCCTCTCCAGGGATGCGGTGATCATGGCTAACCCCGCGCTCCCTAGCGTAGCTGGAATGTGCTAAGAAAGGAATTTCACTGTGCTGTAAAATATATGTGGCAAATAGTGTGTTTGGAAAAGGATTGAAACAATTTGAGGTATAAAACGCATTGCCTCGGGGGTATTTCAGCAGGAGATTTCGCTGACAAACTCTGTGGGACTTTGCATTAAAGAAATGGTCAAATATGAGATTAGACTTCTACATACTGATCACTGATTGAATCATTTTATTGTATTATTTTATGCTATGTTCAATATCGCAGATATTACTTGTCGACCATTTAATTTAATTTTTTGTTCTTTATTAATTGCTGTTTTTAGTTTCTTACCTTGTTTAATGTAAAGTGTCCTTGGGTGCTTGAAAGGGATAATTATTTACAATAATTCTTGTATATTATTTTGATTATTAGACAGGGATTTGGGATTTAGCCTTGTTTTCGAAGATAGCTAGCAGTAATGAAAGATCAAAACACAACGGGAAGTTGAGAGGCGATTGGAACGATTTAAAAACAATAACTAAGGAAACAAAAAAGTTTTTAAAGAAGACAACATTATCAGATGTGTTTTTTTGCTGAAAGTGCTTTAGTGATGGTTTTGAACGTGGGTTTTGGCAGGCAGCTGCTCTCTCCTCCTCGCAGTACTACAGACCCATGTACTATACTTTCACCCATGTGTATTATAGAAATGTATTCCTCAAGTATCATGATATTAAATCCATGTATTGTTATTGTCATATTGCCCACCATAAGTGCAAATTAATTCAGGGAAAACGCCAGTGTTACATTTCTGCCTGTTTTTGCCAGTTGAAGACAAAACACAAACAAAAAGGTTCAGGAAATGATGACATGCCTGCAGTGTGATATTCACCATATGCTTTGCATCTCTAATGCGGTTAATGGCCTGTGAAAAGGGCTTCTGTACATATAACCTATGAACCTGAAGGATTTCAGCCTTTTTGTGGTTATATCGTGTTCTGAAGAGAGTTTTAAAACGCTCAAAAGGCACTTTATATATTGTATGCTTCCATCACTTTGCGACTAGTGTTACTCTCTTTAGGTTATTCTTTGTAAATCACCCACAGCTAAGTATTGCACGTACACTATCACATTGCACACACACATTCTTTAAGTGAAGGTTATTGCTACAAACGTACAAAATTGTTGTTACTTACCTGTGCATTATCTACATTGTTGTTATTTGAGAAATTGAACTATAACTGCACAACTGTTCCTGGCTCAGTATGTCGGAATTAATAAATCCTGTAACTCTTGTATAAAGTTTCACTTTGTCAATAGCAATGGTCAGAACACCGATAGCTTTAAGTCGGGCAGATTCACATCTATCGATGGATCCATACTGGATCAATGCTGATGCAAAGATTAGCACTAGAGATCAAGAGAAATATGAGGGGTGTTCAAGTCAAACAGGGACTTTTGATTGTGCAGAATAAGAGAACACAAATATGAAAGTAAAAACTCGCTTTATTTCTCTATATAATCCCCTGCTGCACTAATGCACTTATCCCAGTGTTTCGCTAGTGCTTGGACACCATCAAGGCAAAAAGTTTTTTCAGTATGCCGAAGCCATGATTGAACTGCCTGCATCATGTCTGATACCCTGACGTCCCAGGAACTCCTTTAATTCCCAGAACATGTTGAAGTGTTACCTGTTGATTTTCAAGGATCAAGCGTTCCAGTTGCTTGAACGTACACGGAAACGACTGCAGTGAGCTCTGAGCCACTTCGGCCGGGATCGTCATTCATTCACCGTACTATCCTCAAAGTCTTTCACTTATGCACAAAGAAATTTCATCATTAGTCCGGGTTTGACTTGAACGGCCCTTTATAAAAAATGTGAAAAAAATAATTATGTTGAATTGCTTTTTGCTTTTTATTTCCTATCAGTGCCAATGTGTAGAGAATTTGCATTTCACGTGTCAGTGCTGTGGGCGTCTTTTTCCATTAACATACACCCTAGCGTCTTGCAGGTGATTTCCTTTCCTATAAAATGACTTTATGAGATATGCCTATTGTCCAGGATGCTAAAGTGAAATGTAACTGTGAATATCATTGCTTGTACAATGATAAGATGAAGAGAATAATAAACGGGAATGAGGTTTTAAAGTTTCCGCTACCGCATAGACTTATGAAGGTATAAACATCAGCCTGATGTCAGCACTTTATTATCAGGAATATTGGCATGCGTATCACAAGGTCAGTGTTTTTATTAGAGTTTATCCATTATTCAACAATTGAGACTCTTATCGATGGCAGGGGTTGGGTAACAGGTCGGCAAGGTCAGTGGAGGCAAAGCTATGCTAGAGCGCAAAACCAGACAGAATAAGACCAGGCCTGAAGGAAATCTTGATTGGAAATAAAACGTAGCGCCAGTGTTTTTAGACAAAGTTTACTTTGGAACGAGACTAATGCATGAAGCAGTATAATATGAGGGGAAAACAAAGGCTGGGTGTCAGTTATTAGGCATTATTTACTGTAGTTGAGTGTTTACATCCATATCCTTGGAGCTCTCGGGGCTTTTCACACTCAGATTCTCCGTCATCTCCGTGTTAATTATTAATTGTTGCTGAAGAGTTGAATAACTTTTATTTAGCCTTAGGTTCTGGAAAACAGCAGCAGTATAACTGAAACATGAAGTATGAAATGAAATAGTGTGTGTGTGTCAGCAAGTGTTATTGTCCATGGTCCAAAGTACAAGGTGGGCCGCATTTTATTGATTATAACCACTTTTTTTTGAGGCGATTCTTTGCAGTGTAATGATTTCCTGACCAGGCTTCATTAAAATTGTTTTTATTTCCACACCTTTTTAAAAAACTTGAAATATGAATTAAATATGACCTCCATATGGCTTCCAGTGGTATTACATTTATATCTATGCTTACAGACTTACAGGACTGTGTAAAAGTCTTGAGCCAGCCCTTATTCCTGCATATTTAGCTTCCAAAGAGTCAGATTTTCTTGTATTTTTAATGTAGTCTTGAGGAATAGTTCTCCAGGCGTCAGGACTTTTTTGCCTCTCGTTTTCAGTCCAGTTCCTGTTCCTGACCACTTTCAGATTAATGTTGTTTGTTTTTTAAGCCACACTCTGTGACTAGAGGCATGAACCAGTGAGAACCAGGTGCAGATGATGACAGATGATCAGGCCCGTGATTCGGGTACCGGTGATGCTGAATGCTGAGTGGGTGGAACAGACGGGAGGGTTGTTGAAAAATATATAAAAATATACGATTTATGCAAATACAATATATAATAAAACTTTAAAATTGTCCAAAAAAATTGCCTTGCGGCCTGTCACAGTGAAACATCCGTTCTTATTTCTTTAATTGAATCTACATCATTAAATGTAATATAATATTGCATTAATGAGGAGAAGCTCATTAAACAGATATGAAATGGTAGAAATTAAGAAAAATCTTTTTTAGGGTAAAAAAACCTACATAAACATGTTTATTTACCTAGCACTTGTGGAATAGCATTTAGCCTGTCCCCTGAAAACCTTATGTTTTATGTGAATTTAACCGCTCAGCCTAAGAAACAACCCTTTCCATGAGTTGTTCTTTATACGCATTTAATTTTTATATTTATTCAATTTTTATTTTTTCATGCAGTCTAAATTATACAGTTATATAATGCACCGTTGTCTTCACTTCTTCATCAGAAGTGAATCTTTATCCTGATCGAGCTGCTTTTAGTCGGATGGAGAGAGAGGGACTATAGGGAGCGTGGGACAGCGTGGGAAGGAAGTGTGCAGTCATGTAATGCCCTTGGACTCCGCGTTTAATTCGAAAGTTTAGGCTTCGGCTCTTCGAGAAACATCTTAATGTAACGATCACTGTTGATTTGTTGGACCTTTTTCCAATACTGTCCCTTGAGAATCCCAGAAAAGTGGGATTCCGGACAGTGTAGCAGAAACGAAGTTTTAATATAACCAGCGTGCAGATAATTGTTGACTCTACCCATGTTAACTTCATGTATCGGAAGATGCGCGAAAAGAACGAACGATATTTACTCTGTCGAGAATAAACGGTTTCCTAGGTTGTGCAGTAATAGAGACAGCGACATCACCAGGAAGAAATAATATGTAAAAGAACTATTAATGGACTGTTTGGTGTAGACCATGATGTTACTGATCTTAAACACCTTAGATATCTAAAGTTATTATTATTATTATTTTTTTGAAAGAATGATAACATATAAAGTTGACTTTGAGGAGTTATGTACAAGTCTTCCACGATCATGGTAGACAATGCAACCTGGTGTATTTGGCACAGTTGTAACAACTACAATAGCGTCATAACTTCGCCTTATACTCCTATACTTCTCGGATAGGAATTGTAGCGTGTGGCGTGAGTGAACGTAAATAACGCCGGCGGGTCGTTCCTCCACGTTTTTGTTGGCCTCGTCTCGTATGCCGCGGCGTCCGGTGCACCTCGTCTCGCTGTCGTTCTCGCGCTTGCAGCGTGTCGTGGTCGTATACACGCGCAGACGAGGACGTGAATATGAGCAACGTCTGCAGCAGCCTTCAGTCTTCTCTTGTCCTCCAGTAGATGGGTTTATTTATGTCGGAACGGGCGTCGGAGGACTTGTGTGATACGAGAGTGCGAATGGACGAAGGAACGAGGCCGTAAAGGAGCGCTAGAGCTGATATAAATCCAGACTGGATTCACTGCAGGGACGGACTCTCTCTCTCTCTCTCTCTCTCTCTCTCTGCATGTCGTACTCTTTCTTTATCTCTGCCTGTCATTCCAAGGGCCTCATCTCTCTCTCTCTCTCTCTCTCGCGTGCGCTTTCTTTTTTTAGCTGTCTTTCTCTCACGCATACACACACACACCATATTACTGTAATGTATTCTGCCCAGCGGTCCTCTATCTATAATTGCCGGGCTTTTCAACTCTGACCCGTGGCTGCTGGCATGTGTTAATTCACACTCATGCAGACAGACCCTGTGGGCCATGTGAGCGAGTGTGCGCTTTCTTTTTCATTTTTTAATTTTTTTTTTCTTTGTTGGCGACGGAAGTTTCGGAGACCCAACAAAAAGGCAGTGTTTAGCCAAAGTGGCTTTGTCTGTCAGGGCCACAAGCTTTGAAAGGGGTCAGTGGAGGAAGTGAATTAATGAGTGCAGCTCTCTCTCTCTCTCTCTCTCTCTCTCTCTCTCTCTCTCTCTATCTATCTTTCTCACTGACTTGGTAATCCCCCTTTCCTCCACCCCCTTTCCTCCACCCCGGTGTCCTTTTTTTTTTTTTTTTTTTCCCCTGATCGTGGTCTTTCTCCGCTTTTAGAGCTATTAGAACAAATTTCCCACTCGACATATTGTTCATTTTGAAAAAAAATGCCCTTCCGTTAAGATCTTAGTGATATGAGCTACATCTCTCCCGCTCAAATTTATTTAGTCGTTTATGTGTCGGGTTTTGGATGCGTATGTGCCTAATATCTTGGTTTACACACATGGGCTTGTTTGATGGACAGTCCACGTTGAAATGAGGTTAAAACATGTGTGTGTGTGTGTTTAGACGGGTTTATGGAAGGAGTCGAAAGTCTCAGCACAACAAGCCGTTTTTTTTTCTTATGTTAAAGGCGTTATGTTCGATTTTCCACCATAGGAAAGTTTTCACGACATATTTAAGTAATTATTATTTTTTAAAATTATATATATATTTTTTTTCTTAAAAAATCATTTTTATCTTCAGGAACGATTGAAGGTAATCTCTTAACCTTTAGGATTGACGATTGACTTGTTGAAGGAATGCCGCGTTCCAGCTGCTGTAGTTTAAGTGATCAGGTCCAAAACGTGAGAGATTGCGGTAAGGAATAAACCGAACATCGTGCTTTTGTCTGCGTTTTATCGCTTTGTTAGCATAAACGAGGGAGTGTGAAAAATTTCCAGCGTGCCTGCGTGCGCTTGTTCCCTTATTTCAGAGCTTATGAACGGACTTTGACGGATTTGACCCGTCGCCCAGTTTACTGCCTCATTAACGGCCAGAGGGGCGAGTGTGTGTGTGTGTGTGTGTAACGGTATGTGATGTGTCCAGGCTTGGTTTTGTGCAGGCACAAAAGGAGTATTTGTGTTAGGACGCGCACACACACACACACACACACACACGCTGTGAGACATTTCTGATTATCCCGGGGTTGTGTGTAATGTCTTACGAAAGGGAAAAGTGATAGATTTATTAATTTTGTAGGACTTTTCTCCCAGTCTCTCTCTCTTTGACATATAAGCTGCTGTCTAACTTTGTGAGGACTAACGAGGCAGCGAGCGTGAAGCGGAATGTGTTTCATGTCGGGAGGGAGTGTTAACAAAACAGAACATTTAAACATTGCTAATTAAACATTAAATGTCTTCGTGGGCTTCATTTTGGCTACTGAGGTTAAGGTTAGGAGTGTGTGTGTGTGTGTGTGTGTAGGACACCATGTGTATGGTGGGCTGATAACACTCAGGCTAAAGTGGTAGAGGTCTCACACGTTTTACATTTACACTCATCAAAAACTGTGATTAAGAATGCTGCTGCAGAGGAGGTGTGTGTTGGTGTGTGTGTGGGAGAGAAAGAGAGAGAGAGAGAGAGAGATGTGTGGGCGAGAGTTAGGGATTGATATCTTGATGTGTTTAGCGACCATTGGTGTCATGTGATCCCTGCGCAGCACTTCTGTCCTTATCACGTTTCATATCTGAAAACATCATCTGTTAGGACACACGTTCTCTCACACACACACACACATGCAGACGCTCACAATCACCTTCACCTGCTGCTCAGAACTCAATCATCCAGACTCTTCACTAATGAGAACTTTGGAATGTTATATGGGAACACGGCCTCGGTTCGAGCTCAAATTCACATTTTGTCACGTGCACAACTGTAGACGGTGCGATATGCAGTGAGATGCTTATACGACTGTCCGGGACCTTAAATAGAATAAAATAGATGGATTCCACTACAAAATAAAT
>JAQMYI010000039.1:30582908-30594501 GCA_030014275.1 Clariallabes melas
TGTGGAAATGGCCTGGAGCGAGGTCAGGACTGTACCGGGGACATGTCCCGATATCTCCCAGCCGAGTTCCTGTAATTTGCAAGAGGTGTTGGTGAATGATTGTGTGTAAAGTTACCACAAACACAGATGAGTCCCTTCCGCAAGTTGGCAACAAGTTATCCGTTAGTTTTCAAGGGTCAGGCGTTCCGCTCGCTGGATGTTCACGGGAACGCCTGCAGTGGGCTCCGCGCCACCTCGGCTAAGATTGTTATTCACAGACGTACAGACGTCTTTAAAAGTTTGCATCATTCGTTTTTACTGCGGCTAAGAGTCTCGTCATTCCTATTATGCTTGAAATCTCCTGTAAGTACACGAGAGGGTTAAGCACAAGTCCCGGTTTCACTCGAACACCCCTCTTATTAATGTGCACATTGCAGTATTTGTTCTACACTAGGGACATGGGCTCCTACGTACACTTGACCGCAAAATCCAGTTTGTGTGAATAGTGTGTACAGTTCGAATAAACTATGAAAGCTGACTGTACCAGAAGTTTGCTTTTAATTGTGTTAAATGTCATGTCTCGTACAAAACCTGTATTTTTTCCTGGCAGTCTTTGGCTCCACCCTCCAGTCCAGTAGTTGGCGATAATACACAAACCGCTGTGTATAGATATGTCAGAGATGTATGGAGAGAGGGTGAGTTTACCCGGATACAGTACAAAGCAATCATACTTGGAGTAAAAACCTTGTGTAAGAGATGTTTATGTAACCCTAACGGTCTCCATGGTCGGGGATTTGGAAGTTTTTCACCACCGGGAATTCCACAGGGTGGAGAACCCTGCAATGATGGGTTTCTCACGAGTTTCTCATCATCGATTTGGGAACGGTTGTTTATAGCTGCTGAAATCCATTTGAAACAGCGCACGCTCTTGTATTTTATGCCTTGCATTTTGCTGCCTTCCTATATTCCAATCTACACTGCGGACTATGATCGCTGGGTTCGAGATAATGCTGCACAGGCTGAAAGAACAAGCAGAGGTCATTCTCCCTACCGGCTCGAGTTTAAATTCCGACTGAACCTTAGCCGACCATGGCCTGGAGTCCAAGAGAGCGTAATTGGACAACCTATCTCCCCTGTCGATCTCTGCAGTCTGTGAGCTGGTGTACACTGAAGAGGGCAGTTAGTCCTGTCCTCTAGGTTTATCTGCCTTGAGACGTCGCATGAGCAGCAGTTTGATAAGATGCCGAGTCGGGCTCGGTGCATGAGCCCTGAGCCGCAACGGGTTAGAAGATACGATAAGTAGCTTAAGACCTGACAACGACTAAATTAGACGTAAGTAAGTATGTGGTGGCCTGGAAAATGTGGCCCGAAATGATGAAACATTTTGTCATCTCAGTGTTTAAAAAAAAAAAAGCATAAATGTATTTAACTGTCTCCTTTCCAACTTTGTCTAGTTGTCTTCCTAATGATGCCTAGAAGCTTGTTAGCTATATATTAAGGCACATAGTGCTATGAAAAGGTATTTCCCCCTTCCTGATTTTTTGTTCCCACATATTTGGCACGCTGAAATGACTGAGATCATCAAACATATTAATATTACACAAAGATGGACTGAGTAAATACAACATGAAGGTTTGCCAAACTGTTTGAATCCAGACCTGTTGAATCAAGAACTCACTCTCTGATGAATGGACGCATGCTAAAAGTTCTCGGAAAGCAGCACATCAAGCAGTGATCTAAAGAAATTCATATTTCAACAGACTAGGGGCAAAAATGGCATCCATGAGAGAGTTCCTGGGCGAAAGGCTAGTCCCACATTTGCCAAAAAAGCATCTTGATTATCCCCAAGACTTTTGACTTTTTTACAAATGTTCTTTGGATTGATGAGACATAAATTGAAATTCTGTGTCCTGTTACATCTGGCGTATAACTAACACATAATTTCATAAAAAGAACATCATCTCAACAGTAAAACATGGTGGCGGTAGCGTAATGGTCTGGGGCTGCTTTGCAATTGAAATGGAAATATGAATTCTGCACTCTACCAGGAAATCCTGAAGGAGAATGTACAGTATGGCCATCAGTTTGTGACCTCAAGCTCAAGCGCATGAACCAGAATGATGATCTGAAACACACCAGCAGGTCCACCTCTGAATTAAAACAATTCTGCAAAAAAGAGTGGGCCAAAATAGCTGTGAAAGACGCTTGATTGCAGTCGTTGCAGCCAACGGTGGCACAACCAGTTATTAGATTTAGGGGTCAATTACTTTTTCACATAGGGTCAGGTACGTATAGGGTCAGGGTCACGTTTGGACAGCTTTTTTTCCCCTTAAATTAAATCATCATAATAAAACTGCATTTTGCATTAACTCAGGTTATTACTGTGTAACATTGACATGTTTTTTTTATGATCTGAATCATTTAAATGTGACATGCAAAAAATCAGGAACTAATCCAATTTATTCGCTGTTGTTACTATGGATCAAAGTTTCTAACTTTCCAGCTTTCATGCACGTATGAGAGGAGAAGCGTCTCAGTCCTCTAGGACGTCCTGCTGCTTTGAGATGGACCGCCTGGGAAAAATAAGAGCGTAACAAAGGAGGAGAAGAACTGAGGGATTTTGCCCTTGGCACCGTAAGACCGTAGCTGCTGCTTTCATACTAATTTGCCCTTGACTCACAATCCTCAAAGCGCTCTCGCAGCTCCCGGACGCATCACGGTTTAAAAAACGGAGATGAGGACTCGGCCGACAGAGAGACGACGATCTGACGCAGAACAGAGCGACTTATTGACGGGGCGAACGGTAATTTGGATTCTTACGGTCATAAATGTCAGCGTATAAGCTGTAAAGTTCCACCTTGTTACATCGATGCCTTTCAGTGAAATTATTATTTTTTTTTTAGCTGCTGGAGATGATCTGAAAAAACCTGAGTAATGGGGGACGTGTCTGTATTCAAGTCAAGCAAGTCTTCTATACTCTGTGACTTTCTATATCACTGTCTCTCTTATTGCCTCATTTTCTTCCTCTCTGTCTCACACACACACACTCGTACACACACTCATTCTGTCCTTGGGGCCGATTTGGCTGTACTCTCTGTGTTGTTTGGACAGACTCGTCCTGATCCACTCACCCTCATCCTGTCTACTCGCAGCCTGTTTGAGACTTGGCCACCAGACTGCATTGCTTTGTGTGTGTGTGGTTTTGTGATTAAACCGTTGTGTTTGCACAGTGAGTGTGTGCTGTATGCTTCTGGACACGCACAGCTCCGAAGTTAACATGTGCCTGTTTCCTGTCTGATTAAACTCAGATTAAAGTCGTCGATCCCCCGAGCGAACAATTGAATCACAAAGCGTTTGTGTCTCCTTTATTTTATTATTACGATATCACGCACAGCATGCTAAATGATTGATTTCCTTATTCATGCGTTCATGAGCGAAAACGCTTAACGCTTAACTGATTACTCCAGGTAGGACAGAGAGAGAGAGAGAGAGAGAGGGATTCAGTCCATGCTTCTGGATTGTACAGTAGCGTGACTGTGCCGTGAGCAAAGTGTATTTTGCTACATCTCTCACAGGACGCGACCGCTCTCTTGTCAGGTGTTACTTTATGGGATGTCTGTCCGATCCGAGACGTACGGTGCCATTCCAGCTTGATTTTGTGTTTTTAATTAAATCCATATATCTACTTGGACCTCCATTTGGTCGTTGGCGTACGATAGGCGTCGAGCAAAGACACTCCATTGACCTCGGTTATGTTTCCGGGAAATGAAAACAAGGATGCAGGGAAGAAGGATTGCTTCTCATTTGGCAAACATGCTGTAGAGCTTCAGATAAACACGTGTCTTTAGGAGTCTTAAACCTGAAATATTAAGGAGGCCAGATGTTGACCCTTGTGGCCGCTCTCAAGAAACTTGTTTACCTGGGTTTTGCACGCATTACTGCACCTGTTGGGATGAATTTATCTGAGAACGTTCACTGCTTGACTCTGTGTATCGATAATGCCTGATATAGTGAGGATAAGTCATAATAATTATTTTTTGTTTGTCCATTTAGTTTCCTCGTCAGTTGTCGATAGCAAAATTTCGCTAGCTAGCCAGGTAAGCTACTCAGAAGCACTGTTCGAAAGCTACCAAGAAAATCTACCAAGCTACCAAGCTATCAGAAAATACTTAAAATCACACTTAAAACCCGAGCGGCAACACAGATACAGGCCGGCAACAGAGCACGTGTCAAACATCTGTACATCCTTATATGGAAGCCTTGCCTGTGTGTGTTAACGGGGACGATTCACACTTTGTGTCAAGTAGAACAAAAGTTATCATTACTTTCATAACGTGAATGTTACCACTGCCGGAATTATACCGGGTCGTCAGGATAAAACTGGTCGCAAAATAAAAGCATTCGGCGCATTGGCGTGCGGTTCAGTCGCCATCTGGAGCCCTGCAACGTCAATTCCAAGATGCCAGTCCTCGTCGTTATCTTTTCTTATCATTTGTTAAACTCCTTTAATCAGTTTCTGTCACTGGCGCTAAAACCAAGGGGATTTCTTATTGTTGCTTGATTAAGACAAACTCCTTCACATCAAATGATCTCAACCAAATGCCCCCCTGCCACATAGAAGTGGACATAAACGTTGCTTTTCCATTAATGATTATTTTTTTAGTGCAATATATACAAATTTATTTATCCACCAGGAATGATTTTCGCCCAGTACGTTGAAATGTAAGATTAGAACTAAAGCTATTTAAATTGTCTATAAAGGTAATATATGTTGAGTGTGAATGATTGTGTTCTTTAAATCTATGAAGTGAAATTTGTTCATGTCACCCGTACTCTTAGACGACGAGGTCATTTAACAATCATCATTTGTCTTTACGAATTACATCCACTACCTTTTTAAAAAAAAAAAAAGCTCAAAAATCCAGCCGCATACGCTGAGATAACGACTCCTGGGGAAAAAAAAAATTCCCTGCGCTCTTAATTTTAAATTCAATTTAGATATTATGGTCGGAGCTGCTAGTTATCTGTATGCATGAATGCTCCTGATGAAGCACCTGACCTTATCAGTCACGCTTACATGTCTGATAAAAGAAATCCAATCTGTTTCTTCCTGGGGTCTTTCGCTTGTTACCGAGTTGCCAACTTAAAGGTCCCATATTTCACTATTTCTTTAACAAGTTATCACAGGTTTTTATTTCTCCATTTTATTGCCTCTGTTTTACACCTCCTGAAGAATTTTAGTGTCCGTATAAACGAGCAACTGCTGAGCCACGCCCCTTTAGAGCAGGTCATCGAGGACAACTAATATGAGGTCACAATAGAGGGAGAAAAACTACGTAAAGGACATGTTTAAGTCCAGAGCCAATGCATGAATGAATTAAAGGACAAAAGGCAGGGAATGTTTTTTTTTTTTTTTCCCTTCCCCCCCCATCTGTTTCATCTGGGATTTTTTTTTTTTTGAGTTGCACTTATTTTCGGATTCCTGGTTTAATAAATTCCATTAGGATACAAAGTCTTTTACCAAATCATGTCCGGTTCCTGAGATATGGACAGTGCAAGTTTATTTATGAGGAGTTTCTGGGAGAATTCAGTTGAAATTCTATTTTTATTTAGAATATAAAAAGAATAATAATAATTCTATTCTATTTAGAATATTTAAGAAGCTTGGGTAGTGTTCATTAAAATGCTTTAATGCAATGTTTGGGACTAAAACTTTCTCAGTTGTTTTGAAGGATTAGGAAGATACTGTATTTATTTAACTGAACTAACCCGTGTGACTAAATATCTGACGGGTCAACATTTTTCAAATAGCTGATTTTATACACAGCTTTATTTTTTCTATGTTTATATTGCATAAATATCACAGAAGCTATTGAAAACTGGTTGCCAGTGACGATACACAAAAGAAAGCACCCTAATTCTGGCTCCTGAGCGGCACCGTGGTAACAGGCTCACCCTATCATCCGGCAACTACGACTCCCGGGTGATGTCGTCTATCGCAGGTGGGAGCCTAGTGAGAGTTGATGGGTATGGTGGGCATTCTAGTGCTCTCACATCAATCGTGGGTGTCTGTGAGTTCACACAAGCAGAAGGAGAGGATGGCGCTGACGGTGTGTGAGCAAGCGGTCCGGAAACACGTGGTTGGCTGGACAACGTGTCACGGAGGAAACGAGGGAGAGCCTTCGTCCTCCATGGTTGGTAGTTGTAGCCGTGATGGGAGAGTGACCTAATGATGGGTAGGAATTGCCTACGACTAAATTAGGGATAAAATCTGGAAAAATTCCTATAAAAGATATATTTTTAAAAAAAGAAATGAAAAAAAAGGACCTTAAGCATTCTTAAAAGCACTTTTCTCCGTCAAATATCCGGTCCTTGAGATGAACAACGTAGATATTGTAAATGGGTGTCATCACTTTGCCTCGCTCTTCAGACCGAGCCACGTCTATGCTTCAGGACTCAATGTTAATCGTTGCCACGTCTTAATGACTAATGCCTGCCTTTGACTCAATTAGCAAAGTCCTCCGTTAGTCCTCTCATAGGGCTTCTAATAAACGAGCCTAAATGATGGACGCCGTAGTGGAAAAAGCTGTGGTTTTTTTTTCCACCCTTGATATTCCCATGAGCGCGCACATGAAGTCGTCTCGGAATAGCCAGCAGCAGCTGAAGCTGTCAGTGCGAGCCTCTCTAAGTGGAGTTGATGGCTGTCACTGACTCGGCTGTTTAATGCCAATAGCTGTGTTCACCTGACAGCCAATCCGTATTGAATCATAGTGAAAGGTATCGACTCAGCAAAACTGCCTTCAGTCCTTCAGCATCACAGCGTTTAATGTAGTAGTGCAGAGGATTTTCCGAGCTAAACTGTGCTCTGTATATTAGGTTTTATCAGAACCACTTAAGATCTGGGTCTAACAAACGTCTAAATAGCAAACCTACGTACACGCTATTCAGTATTTTTCATACTGTAATCAGTCAATCAGTGAAGTTTATCATTTTAATTGCAGCTTTTTCATTTTCACACGTTCCAGTGGAGTTTGAGAACCCGAGGCGCGTTAGACGTGTGTCCCAGTGATACAGTGTGGACGAGATATCGCTTAAAATGGAATCTGTCCCTTGGGACAAAAATCAGTTTAGAAATACTTTCAGTGCATCGGATTAAATTGCCTTGATCCAAGTTAGAGGTCTGTTTCATGGTAGCACTGGAGAAGGCTTAACCTACTGTACATTACCCATCAGCCTCAGCGAGTCATATGTCCATGTGCACCGTTATTTAGGTACTGTTTTGCAGCAGGTCTTCGTCTAGTATCTGTTGTAGCGTTCGTTTTCTCACTTTGTTCCTGCCTTGAGGCTTAATATTGTTTCTTTGTTTGTTTGTTTTGACCTTGTAATAAAGAGAGTCTGCATTGCATCCTCCTCACCTTAATACCCTGACAGTCTGCCTGAGACTTTTCTCATTTTTTTTTGGCCTGCTCCGGTAAAATGAGTTTCACTTTCTCTCAAAGTAATTTTTCCTTTTTTTATGGCAAGTGCTGCAAAAAGTCTGACCAATTCTTTCTTTCTTTCTCTAATTCTTTCTTTCTCTGCTCATGCGGTGTCATTAGGTGGCGTAGCACAAGCTCTCAGGAAACAAGTGGCCACAATTGGCACAATTGGCCATATTAGTATGAGTATGCCATTTCTATCACCAAGCAAGCATGGCCAGTTTTGATGCCTGCTTGTGAACATTATTTTGCTGAATAATGAGGAAACTCGCACACCTGCCTCTGTAGGAAGTCTTACTGGTCTTACCCTCTTTGGAATTTTGACCAATCAGGATGCCTGCTTCCACAGAATGCTCTACCAATCCCACTCTTACCCAAAGAAAATTGGTTCAATTGTACCATCTCCTGCAGAAATGTCACCTTTTACTACAAAGTCAAAATCTAACCAGTCCAAAAGTTTGACCTTGTCCCAAAGGAACCAATCACACCTTTAGAATGTCTGACCAATCCTGAAGGAATTCTGACTAATTCATCCCTGCAGATTTGACCGTTCTTATCAATCTCACCTGCTCCCACCAACAATTTTACCAGTCCCTCTCTTTCCCAAAGGAAACCGTTGCACTCCAAAAATCTGAACTTATCTCACCCTCTCTGGAAAAAACAAAACTGACCAATCCTAACTACTACTCCAGAAGGTTTACAGATCCTAGTGTCTACAGAAGGAATTCTGACCAAGCCTGCCCACCCCTGCAGAATGATTTACCAAAAGGAACGTTGACCAATCCTGATTATGCCTCCAGTACATTTGCTTATTCCAGAGAGAATCCTGACCGATCCCTATTGCATAAGGTTTGACCCAAATAAACTGACCAAATCCCACTTGCTCCCGTAGTCCATTTTACCAAACGCAAAGTTTCCCAAAGGAAATCTGACCAGTTACATGATCTCCTGCAAAAAATGTAGACTAATTTCCCCCTTTCCCAAATTAATTCTGGCTAATCCTACCTACTCCTGCAGAAAGTTGGACTTATTCTACCCTTTACCAAACGAATTTTGACGAATCCCACCCACTTCCACAGAAAGTTCGACCTCCACTTCTGCTTATTCACATTAACAGCTGGTACATATTTTATTCATTACAAATTACAAATTTTGTTTATAATTTAAACCACATCGCCTCTTATATGAATAAAATATGTACCAGGTGTTTAGGTGAATTATGAATGGACTAGAGTCAGACCGAAATTAGATTCTGGTTTCAGTGTGGAAATCAGTTTGGGTTGTGTCCATAATCACATCTATATTATTCAGACTAATTACGGTTTCGGTCATAAGTAGGTCTATGTTTCAACCTTGTTGCCGTAACTGGCTGTGGTCGCAGTGCCGGACCCCACTGTGGGGAAAAATTCATTACTTCAGCCTAAAAACATGAATTACTGCAGCCATGAGGGTTTTACATCTTTGCCGCCTACTAGCGCTGCCAACGAGCAGCTGTTTTGCTCGGCAGGACACGTTTACCCCCCCCCCAAAAGTCCCATATTAATCACTCTGGCCTTTCTTTGTCCTGTGTGTTTCATATCTCTATGCCCACTGCTGTCTACCTGAAAGTAATAAACCCCTTTTTTGGATGGATCCTGCAATACTTCACTTCTGATACACACATCCAGTCCAAGCTATAGAGCTATACATTTGTCAATTATATCGACTTAAACGCTATATTAAACCTTTCAGCTCGTCAATGCTAATCGGAAAAGTGGGTGGTTGAAGCCTTACGGCCGTATCCCCATTGTGATTTTCGTCATTATCCAGGTTTTCATGGAAATCAATCTGTGTTGTTTTTCTCTCTTTATCATTGGCTGAGTTTCTCTTATGAAGTGAAACAGTCATTTAGGCTCCTCACTAGTTTACTTCATGATTTATGCCGAGGCACCAAGGAGGTCAGGGAAACTGGAGACAGATAGAGGAGAGCGAGATAAAGCGAGGAAAGAGGACGGCAGAGCGCTCCAGAAAAAAAAGAAAATGGTGAAAAAGGTTCGACCCGGAGTGCAGAGATCCCCAGAGGAACCAGGTGCAGGTGGAGCTCGTCGTTGTTGAGCGTTCTGGGTGGATGTTGGAGTGAAGATATAAATTGTGTGCTATAAATAAAATATAAAACAATAATAATAATAAAAATGACTTAATTTATAGACAATTTCTTCTTGGCTTCTGACGTACTGTACCTAGCAGCATCTTTGCATTATGCCTAGTTTAGAAAAGGAATAAAACATTTTTCATATAGTTTTCTGTGTTTAATTACTATATATTAAAAATTGGTTTATCAAAGGTTGATTATTTCCTCTTTTTTGGCTTTTCACCAGACATCCAAAGCACTTTCCGATAACTCCATGCACACACACTCACACACACAAGCACACAAAAAAGAGGATGCCCGGCGTTCCTGGTCACTTTGTGTAGTTCCATCCCCCCTTTTTTTTCTATGCAGAACATCTGATTAAAAATGCAACTGAAACTTGTTCTGGCTGTGTTGCTTTCTCCCGATATCGGCAAACTTCCCAGTGTGTCACGTCAACGGTCCAGCTTTCTGCTTTGTTCTCCGTTTTATTTCTATTCCCTCGCTCCTCCCTGACGTCCCTGTTTCACTCTGCTGATCTGTGACTAGACTGGCTGTGATAACTTGCAGAGAGAGAGAGAGAGAGAGAGAGAGGGAGGGAGAGAGAGAGAGAGAGAGAGAGAGAGAGAGGGAGGGAGAGCTAGCTGTGTTTATTTTCAGACTTCGATAGGTGGCTGAATACACAGACACGATGAGTAAAGAATGAGAGAGAGAGAGAGAGAGACGGTGATGGAGGGTATTCACTGCTGGCTGGAGTTGTAACACACTGGGAAATAGTCATTATTCATCATGCAAATGAGGCACAAGCTGCCCTAAGGATGGACACACACACACACAAACAGGGTCTACATTGCTCATTCACTCTCTTCTCCTAATAACTACAGGAATCATTGAGCTGTACGACTGAAATAAGACTAAAGATTGTAATTATTATTATAATAGTATTATAGTACATATTAATTTTTATGAATAACAGTATGAAAACCGTTTTGTTATCAAATATCCATGTTAAAGATCTCATTATCTAAATGTCTTCATTTCCATACATGCTCTTTTTCTAGCTCAGCTGTGGATATGAGATTTAGGATATTACTGTAGGTTCGCCATTCCAATGAACTCAAGTTACGTTTAAAGACTAACTAAAATTAATTACCGCTTACTCCTTATAAAGCAGGGGATTTTCATATTCAGTGCCTGCGCTTGTGTGCGCATGTTTATATAAATGAGGCAGAAAGACAAAGCTTTGATTTACTTAAATCCCATATGCAGACTACAGTTTTGTATGAGAAATCGAGTTCTGTGCACGCGTGGTGGGTGTATTGTGGGTGATTTATGAAGTAGTAAGAGCAAACAGCATTTAAATGCACGCGCTACAGTATTTGTTTTTCGAGAACCACACGGAGATCTCTGAAAGACGCTCAGAGCAGCGAGACCGAAATCCATCAGAGATGATGAGTTGTACTCTACTCCGAGTTTATACTCAAAAATACCGTACGTTCGGAATATAACGACAAAGATGTAGAAACCTGAGCCGGCGTCGGAAACTGCAACAAATATGCAACTATCTTTAACCTGGCAGCAATAGGAGAGTCATACTGTACTGTACGTCTGGGAAGATTCTCGTTTTGTGAATTCTCATAGCATTCACATTTTGTCTTTAATTGACGTAAATTTACTCACTCATCATCTATACCGCTTTATCCTTTATACAGGGTAGCGTCTGTCCCAGGAGACTTGAGGAGGGAATCAACCTGGACGGGATGCCAATCCATTGCAGAGCACATACACACTTTAGGCAATTTTGAAACACCAATTACCCTAATCTGCATGTCTTTGGACTGTGGGGGGAAACCGGAGTACCCGGAGGAAACCCACCAAGCACAGGGAGAACATGCACACTCCATGCACACAGACCCTGAAGTGGGAGTCGAACCTGGAGCTTAGAGGTGCCAGGCGACAGTGTCTTTTTTTTAATTTTTTAATTTTTTGTGTTTTTTGTTCTCATGCTAGTGCTTGAGAGGTGAGA
>JAQMYI010000039.1:30648503-30677123 GCA_030014275.1 Clariallabes melas
CCTCCCCTCTGAGAGAGCTCGGCCAATCAGTTCTCTCTAGACCTCCGGCTGCGAGAGGTTACAGCATCACCCGGGAATCGAACTCGCGGTCACCAGATGATAGGGCGAGCACTTTACCACTGCGCCACTCAGAGGCCCTATTATTGTTTCTTAACAAATACACTAAATGTTAGATCTACGTAAAATATCCCACATATGCCACTCGCCGATTACACGTTTACGGAGTTTATACGGCCTGCTTTTGCAGTTTCCTCATATTAATTGTACATGCTTTATATTACACCGTCATTTTTATTTAATGTATGTTCGGCAACAAATGATAATTTCATCAGCTGCCAAGTCAAATTTCTTTCGTCTCTTTCCAGTCAACATAACCGATTTGGAAATCTTAAGCATTTCTGAGGCACTAAAGATAATTAAAGATACCGGCAGGATTTTGCTGAAGCGAGCTGTTTTTTCACACTCAAAATCAAAAACAGCTCAGAAACTCAGTCTTCCCCAAATGCCATGCTCCCAAACTCCCCAATGCTAGTCCAAGAAGTTAAGGCAAGCAGCAAGACTGACAAGTGAGTAGAGACACTTCCTTTTCCTAATTAGTTTTACGGATTTTTATTCCCCCCACTCCTTTTGGGTCTCAACGTAGAATTTAGTTTTCATCTCTGAGCAGATATTTCACTGACAGCTGCTAAAAGTGTGAGAAAGGCTAAATATTGCAAAGTGTTCTGGGTACAAAAATCACTGCTCAGAACACTGCAGTATAGAACCAATGATGCGGGAATATAATGAAATATATTACAATTAAAAAACCCAAGAAAAAAGTAATATGACTGATGCATGCATGCATCTGAATCACCAACAGACAAGAAAAGTACATGTTTATTAAATTTCTATCATTTGTAAAAAATTTTGTAGCAAGGTCTAAGTATAATGCTTTAAACCACAAAGTCTAGTCCAGGAACTAGAGACTATTAAAACAACTCAACTAGCAGTAAATAAGATCTATCCGGATTGGCTTTTTGATACGTTAAGATTAGGGCTGCTGGGTCTCTGTGAGAAAAACTGTCTACAGACAATTCCTGGAGAAATTATGGATCAATCAACTATGGATCAATCAGTTTTCCTGGGCCAAACCGTGAAAACAGCTTATTTTTATAGGCCATAAGGTCTAAGGGTCTGGTTGTCTTAGCAACACCTGTGGCTGCGTGGCTGACTCACTGGGAATGTAACCCGATACCTGAGTGCAAAATGAATGTGAAAATCTGTTTTCTTAATAGCTACCAATCAATTTGAACAATCCTCTCTATTAAAAGTTTATACAGGGCAGGAGACCTGGCTCTCTGGGTTTCTTGGAGTGTGTGCAGGTATTTCTTTGCTGAATCAGCGTGTCTCCACTCAAGAAACTCTATTATAGTCTATGGATTGATTTTATCATTGATTTCAGAGCCAGTTTTTTAAGGGGTTCACTTTTTTTTCTTTCTTTGTTTCTTTCTTTGTTTCAAGCCCTTCGATAAAACATGGCGCTGAGGGAGAAAAACAAAAAAATTCTATCAAAACCGTGGTCTGAATTTCATGTCTAGAATTAGGATTCAGATCTCTATATATGTGGTAACTGTAAGTCTATACAAAAATAAACTATATAAAAGTTCCATAGAATTTCAATAATACTTTGATGGCCGTGTATATTTCCTTGTATTTGTATGGAATACAGTGGAACCTTGGATTACGAGCATAATTTGTTCCGGAAGCAGGCTCGCATTCCAAAACACTCATAAATCAAAGCAAATATTCCCATAAGAAATAATGGAAACTCAAATTATTTGTTCCACAGCCCTTAAAAATAAATACATAAAAATAATTCATACAAAATATAAAGTAATAATAAAACAAATTAACTTTACCTTAAAAAAAAAGTAAAAGTAAATCCCGACAGATAAGTGTTTCCGTGCGCGCAGGTGCTGTGTGTGCTTGTGTATGAGTGTGAAGCTAAAGTAAGAGTCAGCCTGTCGTTATGTGTGCGCGTTGTGTGTGGCGCGCGTAATTTGACACCGTGCCGGTTTACACACACTCTCTCTCGCCTTTAGTGTGTGTTTGAGGGAGAAAATGGATTTTTAACCTCTAATGAGACTTTCTTTTGCTTTACACGCACGCACACGTGTAATACAAGAAACAGTACACGCGTGCTTTACACACGCACTTTCAAACACAAAATAAAATATGTTTTACACACACACACACGGTCACAGTGTTATAGTAAACAGTACACACATGCACGGATGTTGATTATACCAGTGAGAGACGAGCACTAAGACTCAGCAGGGGAGACGATTACCCACAACTACGCAGCGCAACAGAGAGAAAAAACATTGGCTTGATGATCGTGATCACGTGACGCTCGGCATCAAAACAAGAAGCGCATGCGTGATACATGATACTCGGTACTCGTAAACCAAGACTAGTTCATTTTCCAAGTCAAAATTTATTTAAAATCTTTTGGTTTCACTGTGTGTGTGTATATAATGCTTTCTATGTTATATATTTATATAATAATATCTATATATCTACAGTAATCTACAGATTCTTGGCTACAGTAAAACATTTGGACTGTGCAAACATTTTCAAGGTGGCCATACATCTGTGACTGGCCGAGGTGGTTCACCATTGCCGTGATTCCCATGAACATTCAGCAACACCTGATCTTTGAAAACTGACGGATAACAAATAGCCGACCAACTTGCAGAAAAGACGCATCTGTCTGTGGGTACTGTACACACAATCACACACGAACACCACTCGCACGTTATTGCTGTGCGGAGTTATTGCCACATCTCCGGACAGGGTGTGTAATTCTTACTCGCGTCGTTGTGTAATTTTCATCTGTAATGAAATTTTTTTATGTTAGACGCATCATGACTAGTGCCCTCAGACTTTTGGAACCCGCTGTACAACTTATATAGATATATATAACTATATATATATATAAAGTTATACAATTAACTGAAAATTTATTTACAAGCTGTTTTTCAGACATACAGAAATCTGAGACTAAGACTGCTTGGATCAATGATAGCAGCAATAGAAAAATTTGCTTAATTACTGACAAAGTAGGGTGAAATAAACAATGACATTAAAAGAATCTGGGCCTTTGAACTCATTCTCTTTACATGCATTTAAACCGTTCTTGCTGTTAATTATTTTGTTATGTGTAAATTATCCATTCATTATCTATAACACTTATCCTGACTAAGGTTTGGATCCTATCCTAGGAAACATAATGCACAAGGAAGGGGACACCATGGATGACATGAACACGTTACCTAAGCACAGACGCATACACAACTGCAGTTTTAAAGGCCAGTCAGGCTACAATACAGGTCTTTGGACTTTGGGAAGTTCTTTAAAGAACCCCACCAAGAACATACAAACCCCACAGACACACGGAACACAAGGTGACAGTGTTACACAGTAAGCCACCATGACTCCTATACAAAAATTGTTTAAGTATTACTTTGTGTTTTTGTTATATGACTTTGTTATACACGGTCATTTATGAGCATACGTTAAAAGGTAAGGCCTTTATTATTTTGAATCTAAGTAAATATTGTAGCTGGTGCTATATTGCACAGTTGCGAGTACGTTCTTTTATTAACCTGCCACATGGTTAATAGGCCGTGTGATAAGGTAACACTGGAGTGACTAAAGTTCTCAGTTCAGATGGTGAAAAATGAGTAAGTTTTACAGGAAAAATTACTCACTGAGTTATCGAGTGCCGATTCCTAATTATCCATAATGAATTCTTTTCGTGATACGGTCACATAAAACCTTATAGCAACTTCAAACACTTAAAAAAACTAATAAATGAGTGACTGGAAACTGCATCAAGAAACAAGGTTTCTTTGCAACCAAAGAACATATGAGTGTATGCTTATATCAAACAGGAGTAAAATCTCTTCCTCTTTCACTTATACAATGTTTGCATAATAAATGTCCATAATGCCTGCATATATGCGATCATAGGGACAGGTCCTCTACCACGTCCCTGAGACAGAATAATTAACCAGGGCAGTTCCAGCGTTATGGATGTGACATTTGGACTCGGATCGGTAAACATAAAGCATTAGAGCACGGACAAGTGTAGTATTAGTGAATTAATTTGCAGAATGCTTTCATTTAATCTCTTCAGCTGTAAACAAATCATCAAAAAAATCACGCAAACATTTACATCCCTAAAATATATAGTGTTTTATCAGTGTCATGGATTTGACATTAACTGAAATGAACTTTTGTGAGAGAGTACAGGTTTCCTACAAATGCTGTGACTTTTGTTGAAAGCATCACATCATGTCAGAGACTAAGATTTAAAAATGATTTAGGATTTTCATGTTATGGATGTGACATGTCTGAATCAATATTAAAAAAATAAGTGTAAATATTGATTTCTAACATTTAAAATAGTAATTATGAAAAAACACTATGAAATTATTAAAGCAGCAATTATTGCTGGCATTTTGATCAGGTCCTTTTCTCTCTCTTAATTCTTCTTTGTAGGTTTTTGTTAGGCTTTAAGACACTCTGCATTGGACTTCACTGTAGTGAAAGTTTAGGCACTAAAAGCATATGTGGTATTTTTAGGCTATGTTCACATTACCAACTTGAAGTGACTCAAAAGAGACTGTTTTACCCCCGAATGTGACACAGATCCGATTTTTTTTTAGCTGTCTGAATGCACAAATTGGATCTGAATCACTTTGGTCTTATTGTAGATCAGACATATACGGTATCTCATAAAAGTGAGTACACCCCTCACATTTCAACAACAACTTTATTAAATGTTTATTAAGGTCTGGAGACATACTTGGCCACTGACAAACACATGAACATGATGAATAGGTCATGTGACTTTGCATGGTTAAAGATGTATAGCTGCTATCACTTAGGTTGTGCTCACTTTTGTTGCCAGCTATTTTGACAATAATGGCTGTATGTCGAGTTATTTTCAGAGGACAGTAAATCTATACTGTTATATAAGCGGCACATTGACTACTCTAAAATATATCCAAGTTTCATTTCCATATCATCGTCCTTTGAGAAGATATACTAAAATGTCTGCTGAAATTAAAGGGGTGTACTCACACACTTGTGAGCGGATGTACAGTATATCCAATACGTAGTCATGCACCCTGAATGAGATCGGTCTAATCTAAAGTCATGTGACTTTTTGCCTCTGCTCATGCGTACTGTACGGGCGCTGACGTCAGCAGTCAGCAACAGCCGATACAAGACCTCAAGCAAGGCTTCTGGCTTTCGTCCTTCCTCTGGAACTCAATAAATACAGCCGACTAATTGCTCGCCATCCTCCAAGCATTTTTTTTTTTTATTACTAAAATCGCATTCGATTGTTTGAAATGAATGAGCGGTTACACAAATATGACGTGTTTAACCCAGATGGCTTGAACAGAGACGCATCATTGTGCGCATGTGTGCCGTTTCAGAGGACAGATGCGTCCACATTAGAGTCAGATAAACGTCAATTATAATTATGAAAATGAATGTGGCTTGTAATGTGAGTGTAGCCCTGGTGTATAGTAGTATAACATCGGCTTATTTCATAAGAACCCTATGAATCATGCCTACTTTTTCCCCCCAATGGTAAGGTTGACCTTTGCACGGAATTGGCCACCTGCATAATGAGGCACGATGCAGTCTCTCTCTCTATCTATCCTTTTTTTTTTTCTTAGCAACTACGCACTAACATTATTTTTACGCCCACTTGTTGTAAGGCAACAATGTTTTCAGCAGGACATGAGTTGTCCCCGCTAATCAACACTGAGAAAGAGAGATGTCATGTAATCTCATTCAAACATCCCCTGACCAGACCAAACAGATCAGAATCGTACTGTATATATATTAATAATTCCCTACTGTATATTGAATACATGGTACGCACTGTGGGATTTATTGTCTCCTTTTCCCCGTTCGTGTTTTCACGGTGAGTGGGGTAGGACAGAATATTGTTGCCGTTGCTGTAACTAATTTAAAATTTAGTTAGCCAGCCAAAATGTACTCACTCATTTGGTTTTGTTATAGTATTTTATAGTTTTTTCTGAAGTACATCCACTAAGCACAGTTTCGATTCGATGGGTCTTTGAATGGGATGGACTCTCATTCATGATGCGGACGCGATGCACTCTGGACGAGCTCTAACGGTTAGGATTCAACCTCTTTTCTGAAGTCACTGAGGTAGTGTTAGCAAATTCATACACTCCTGGATGCTCATCAACATGACTCAGAACTTTTCCAATGGCAAATCGCTATTGTTTCGGCGATGACTGAGACGAGGCTGTCGGCTCTGAACTTCACCGATCCTCCAGCTGAGAGTAATCACACCACTGTGCTACAGATCTCAGGTAAACCCACGGTAAACCCACTCCACCGCACCCACACATGAAATCAGACCAACTCAAAGAAACCCATCATGAAGCTTGAGGATGTGGCTCAAATACTGAACCGAAAACAAACCCTGGCTCGCTAACAGCTGATGCCACAGAACTGCCTGTTCCAATGAGGAGCTATCGGCTTGACACCGAGGCTGAGGTTTTACTCAGAGGAAATCGAATACCCGGATGGGCCTGTGTTGCAAGAAAAAAAAAAAGCAAGCAATTAGTATAAAGCATTGGTGGGATCCTCCAGTCATCGTAGCAGCGTGTTTTGAACACGCAGCGCAGAGCTTCGCAGGTTTACACTGGCGGAATTACACCTAATTCCTAACACTCCTTACGCACCATATGGAGGAGGGTTTGAATTTCAGCTTTCAGGAAGGGGGAAGTAGAAAAAAATCGAATCGAGCGAATCTAAGAGAACATTGTGTAATGCAGCGAAACAGAAGTATCACACTATACACATGATTATAAGTCACACTATTACTGAATTCTAAAGACTAGTACCTCCATGCATTTCATACACACACTAACTTTAATCATTTTAATTAACTACAGTATCTATAAGCCAAAAATACAGTATATAACATTATATTATAAGCACACACAGAATGCCTTAAGGATTTTTTTTCTTCTTTCTTTTTAATGGAGTTAGTTATTATACCTAACAAGAAAGTACCACTCCTTAGTGTGCTTTGACCTATTCATTGCACGGCATTTAAAAAACATCATATAAAATAATCAAATAAAAATTCCTGCACTAAAAGAAAGGCACTAAAATATCCAGAGCTCCCGATAATAATACGGTGTAAGATTAAGAGAAGCACTGAGAAGAAGGAAGACTGAAGTTCTCCACAAGCTCCTCCTTTCACGCCTCCACAGAGGAGAGGCAAAACCCAGAGATCCACACACACACACGCAAACACACACTGAAAAGAAATGCACAGGTAAACAGGTGACTCCACAATCAAAAGAAAAAACAAATAAATAAAATAAAATAAAAAACATACATACAGGCGATTTCTTTGACATATAGATACACTCCGCTAAATCACACGATGCACTCTCTCTCTCTCTCTCTCTCCATACCTGTCACTCACTCTCATCCCCACACTTTTTCGTGCCGATCCTTACCTTAGTTGTGACTATACACAGACAATCCATTGTGAGCTCAAAAGCTCAGCCAAGACACCAATTCATCGCCACTGATTCAGCCAGAATGGAGAGAAGAATAAGAAAGGAAAAAAAAATGAGAGGAAACCTAAGGCACGGGCAGAGTGAGGATAAAAAGAATGAAGCTCTTTCCTATACAGCTAAGTACAACAGCAGCCGCCGCACACATGATGCTAGCAGGAGCGCACGGCGCAGCGCGGGCTGCCCACAGCCACACGGCACGGCTGCCTTTCACAGACACAGAGTTAGGGAGCGAGAAAAAAAAAGAAAAAGAGAGAGAGAGTGAGAGAGAGAGAGAGAGAGAGAAAGAGAGAGGATGCTGCTGTTGCTGAGAGCACAGAGCATCCCTCCTCCTCAGCTCTCACACAGCCCTGACTGCCTGCCTCATGAGAAAACAATCTCCGATTCTCAAATCAGCCATGTTCTCTAACCCTGGAGCTTTCTGTCATTGTGCGCTACGATTCGTCTCCCTTTTTTTTTTTTTTTTCTCCTGAAGTGATGCTGAGCTAGACGGTTTTAGCTCTGCAGAGAAATCCAAAGCTGGGATAGTGCAGTCAGCCAGATTCCACTGACTTAATGGCCATTTGCTGATCTTGAATATAAAAAGATCGAAAAGAAAATTTATTAAGAAAAAAAAAAAAAAAAAAAAAGTATCTCAATCACTTGAATTGTATACTGAAGCGAAGACAAGAGAGGAAGGAGTCCAGTGCAGCAGGACAAATGAGTCACATGCAGAACAAAAGGATTTTTTTTCATGAGCCGTAAGCAATGGTTTTGCAGTTAAAGATTTAGTAGTGGTTTAAAGTTTTAGTAGAGAGAGAGCGAGTAAAAGAAAAAGAGAGAGAGAGAGAGAGAGAGAGAGAGATGGCACACAGATTTACACAGTCACACAATTTTTTGAAATTCTCTAAGGATTCAGGCATCATGAATCATACAGATGTGGGCTCGTTCCGCATCCAATTCTCTCTCTGCTCATTGTCAGGCAAGACCAGCTCTCTGCCGCACGCTCGAGTTAAATTAAGAACTCTAAAACGCCGTTAATCTCATCATGATAACACGAAGAAGCGAGGGAGCGAGCGAAAGGTGCAGAGTCAATACTGCTTATTCACCAAGGGACTGCAACATGCCAACCACTAACACCAACCACAACACAGCGGACAAGCAGCGACACGAGGACGGAGACGGAAATTCCACTGTAGGCTACAGGATCCCCCGTCCGGGTTCCTGACATCTCAAGAGATCACATCTGCTCTAGATTTGATTTCGACGATGAGGAAGGCACTAAAGAGTGAAACGGGAAGGAGATGAAAGGATCATCAGCCAGAAAAAAAGCTGATGTATCCTGTAGTAAGCTATTTAGGGGTATGAATCACCAGGCAATTCAAATATTAATTTGGTTCTGAGTCAAGACGATTCTGCACGCATTCCCGGTTATGTTTTAAAAATTATTATTTCCTATTCATTCACAGTACACATTATGCATTTCATTCATTAACTTATTCATTCATTCATCTTGTGAAGCCTATCCCAGGAGACTTAGGCCATGAGGCAGGGTTCACCCTGTACAGGGTGCTAATCATCACTTTGGACAATTTGGGAATGCCAATTAACCTAACCTGCATGTCTTTGAAGGAAACCGGAACACCTAGAGGAAACCTGTCAAGCACAGGGAGAAGATCCCTCGATCCTGGATGTGCGAGGCCACAGTGCTAACCACTATGTCACCATTCTGCCTATTATGCATTAGACTATAATTAAACTAAGCATCTTAGCATCAATTGATTCTTATAATACTAGGATAAAAAAAAATCCTAGAGTTTCTTCTGTACACATTTCCGGTATCTTGCTGTTTGGATCCAGTGTGTTAATCCAGTCAACTTTCATTCCTGTAGAACAACTGCATACACACACTGACACACACACAAGTCCCACAGGTACCTGCACACACTAAGCCGATCAGCCCACAGGCTCTGAGGCTCTTTCAGCGAATGCATTATGTTGCTAGATAGAGCGATTTAAACTTCTTTCAATAGACACTTTCCCATAACCTCAGTGAAATCATTAGCTAATGACAGAGAAAGCATTGTCTGACATTTTTATGAGGAAGACACAGAAGACGCCTTTCGCATAGTTTTAAGTGCAGCATACTCAGATGTTAAAACAAGATGCTCCTAAGTTAAGGCTGTCAAGTAAAAGCTGTTTTTTTTTCTATGTAAAAGTTGGCAAGTCTGCACATATACACCTAGATATGGGAATTAAACTTGCTGCAATTCATTGAGATTCTATTTAATCAGTGGTGGTTAGTGATATTCAACGACACAACTAAAATAAAAAATGTATCAATAGCTATTAGGGTCGAGCGACGTATTATATCGCGAGCTCTCATCAAAGCCATACAGGTGGCTGCATCCATTATTTCAAGTCAGGAATTCTCTACTGGCTTCAAGTCATGTGTTCTGTTGAATATGAAGAGAAAGATATCACCAAAAAGCACTAAACTTGCAGTTGTGCAGCAATCGAGCTGAATTGAAAAACAACAAAGATCTAATTTAGATGTTTCACCTTGTGAAATCATGTGACATCTAACTTTAGTCTTCATTCAAAAGAAAATCAGTTTTTCATACCATTTTGTGTAATAATCTTGTGATTTTCTCGTAACACTATTCATAATAGATGGCACTTTTCCTGTGGAGTTATTGAGCTAAATAGGAAGACCTCGTTTGTGTGTGTGTGTCAATGTTCATCTTTTTTCATCTGACAACTACCATTTCTTTGTGAAAAAAAAAGTGAAAAACTCTTCACTCACTGTTTTGTATAAAATAGTTTCTCATTATATGATTTCATATACCATCATATACTGTTTCATGATCACCCACCTAATACTGAGCAAGTCTCCTCTTTGCACCAAACAGCCCTGACCCATCAAGGCAGAGTAAGGGCCGTTTATGGCACCAAGATATGCTGTGGTATCTGGCAACCATCCGCCAGTAGCAGATCCTTTAAGTCCTGTAAGTTTCAAGGTGAAGCCTCCATGGATAGAACTTGTTTTTCCAGCACAACCCACAGATGCTCAGTTGGAATGAGACCTGGAGCATTTGGAGACTGAGCCAACACGGTGATGTTCTCATGCCTCTCATGTTCTTAAAATTTTTCAGCAATTTGAAACTCCCTGCCTGCATCAGTGAGCCTTGGCCACCCATGATCCTGTCACTGGTTCACTGGTTTTCTTTCCTTCGACCTTTTTTGGTAGGCTTTGACCAATAACATACCACCAAGAGCTGCAGTTTTTATTTAACCCAGTTGTCAAGCCTCACAATTTAGTGCTTGTCAGAGTGACTCAAATCTTTCTGCTTGCCCATTTTTTCTGCTTTCAACACATCAACTTCAGGGATAAAACATTTCCTTGCTGCATAATATAACACACCCACGTCTTGTTGCCACTGTAGCAAGATAATCAATGCTATTCACTTCACCTGTCAGTGGTCGTAATGTTATGTCTGTTCAGTATAATGCATTAATTGGGATTTTGTTGTGCTGTCTGAGTTCTCAAGAAACCGTTACATTCCTTGCATAGTTCACTATATTAATACTCATCATGCACATCGCAACATACCAATGCACTATACAAGGTATAGCAAATTCATTTAGACGTTATGTTAGCACCATCACCCCAGACCTCGTTTAATAGTAACTAAAGGCAAGAAGTTAAGGGAAACTATTTTAGGTATGCACTTTTATGTGTTAAGGGTCACTAGGTACAGTAGATTGCATCACACAGGCACGTCTTGATATTGTGTTTTACATAATACTGACTAATCACAAGTGTTTAAATTTGGTATCATGGCTGGTGTCTCCCTCAGCCTCTCTCACTATGTCGAACAGTCTGTGTAGTAAATAGTGAATGATGAAATAATTTGGTAGGTCACACTTGCCAATCTAAATGACTTATTCAGGAACAGAACCAATGGACTTTTTCTGGCTTTTCCAGATACATCACAATAAATGAGTAGAGTTGATTTGTGTATTGGACTAGCGAATGTCCATCTGATCCATTTTGCATCATTGCATAAAAATGCTCCAGGTATAGTAGTTGGGATGGAGACATCTGAAGCTGGGCTGATTGTTACAACAGCATAGAAGAATGGTAGAAAGAGAAAGAAAAAAACATGAGAGGAATCATAACTAAACAGCCTAAGTGACTTTTTCTGGCTTGCCATACAAAGACTTTCCAGTGGAACTCGAAGTTTGCACAACGATGATACGAGGTAGAGTCAAAAATTATCTGCACTCTGGCTATACAATTTATTTTACTTACTGTTAAGAAAAAACAAAAACATAAGAATAATTATTCTTGACATAATTTTCATGCTTTTTAATACACTTCGTACAATTGTCAGCGCTATCCGCTTCTTTCCGCGTGCGCGAGCTCACAGACGCCCCTGATTGGCTGTAGAGCCGTGATTAATGTGTGAGCACTAAGTACCTCTCATCCCTCCCCTCTGAGAGAGCTCGGGCCAATCAGCTCTCTCAAGACCTCCGGCTGTGAGAGGTTACAGCATCACCCGGGAACCGAACCAGCGATCTCCGGATGATAAGGCGAGCACTTTACCACTGCGCCACTCGGAGGCCCAGCGCTGTCCATTTTAACACTCGTACATAAAATCCTGTCCATCGACTTAGTGTTACTTGTATAAACATTTCCTCTACAGCTGTATACAGTAATGCTCTATAATACCCTTATCCATAGTCACCCAGAAGACAAAACGTTCCCCTTCCTCATTCCGGTCTCAATCAGTCATCAGTATCATTTTCTGTAACAGCTGGTCAGGGATGCAGATGATACGTGAGCTCTGGGTGTTAATTAAGACAACAGACCTCCAATCCGGTCAGAGACATCCACACTGATGGAGGTTGACACGAATGTCAGTAGATGCCAATAGCAGTTACACACACACACACGGGATAATGTGTATGTAAACCGAGTGTGTAAACTGATCCTACTGTATATTCTAACATGGGTGCAAATGGAGTCTGATTAAAACGTCAGTGTAGCCTGATGCAGGGGACATATGCAGTAAGTGGATGAGTCAATCTGGCCATGGGTTAAGAGCTGATAAAATCTGCCCACGTGTCTTCACACTGGGCAAGGCTTTATCTTAAATGTGTTCTACCATCTCCCCTGTAGGCCCCCTTTCTCTCAGCGAAGGTTATTTAATGCAACGCGGCACAGAGTCGAGCTTGGCTTGACCTTTTTTTGCTTTTGTTAAAAGGAAAGACATAAAAATTCTGGCTGGATAAATTTAACACCTTGCCAGCGGGGGCACGAGTTCGCCCGAGCTCTGCATGTCACTCCTCCGGTTTTTAAACCTGTTCCGTTCGAACACCTGGAAACACAAAGGTCGAGGCTCGTCAAAAAACATGCAGCCTCTGATGTGACTCTCTCTATAAGCCCTCCTCCTTAAGTGAAGTTCACGGCAGGAAGCCTAGCGTCGATGACTGTCGTAATATAGTTGGAATGATTTTGGGAAACCTAAACACATTCGAAATCTTACAGTAGCTCACAAATGAGCCTATTGTAATACTGTAAACAGCATCATGCCTGGTTTTGCAAAACAAATCTCAGATGTTAAGCAGATTTCATTTAATCCTTTTGGTTGAAATAAAATCAGTAAATTGCTGTAGTCTCATTTTGGTATTAATGTTGGTTTGAATTTCGTTTTTGCAACATTGAGTTAGGGGCGTTATGATTATACAGTTTCTTTATATACAAACATTATGATTTCACTGTCTAGTCTATTATCATATATTCAATTTCAAGCACACCTCCTCAGGAAGATAAAGGTTTTTGTACTTTCCTTACTCAGAGTTGCTCTGAGAAGTTTCCTAAATCACTTTTAGTCTAGGACTCCCAGCTAGGACCTTTTAAGCTAAGATAGGAGCTCTCTGAGAGAATTCTAAGACTCTGAACATTTAGTGCGGCAGGAAAAGAGTGAAAGGGTTCCGACATGGCTTCCAAACTCCCCCGATCCCAATCCAATCGAGTACCCACGTGGCAAAAAGGTCCAACTGACGGAGGCCTCCCTCGCAGCCAAAGGCACCTGAAGGATCTCCCGCCAACGTGCCACACACCACAGCACAACCCCAAAGGCCCCGCGGAGACATGCAACGAGGTCAAGGGGAACCCAAAACCTACAGTAGGTGGTTTTAATGCTTTAATGTTCTACCTGGTCGGTGTCTTTAAAATGGATTTTTGAAAAGCTCTAAGCGAATATACTCGGGTTTCACAACTTAAGAGCTTTGTTGCCCGGACACTCGCTCCTTATAAGATCGCTTTTCTGGCCAACCTGACACAAGGGTAATGGGAAACATAATTCTCCTCTTTTTTTCGCCCCTCAGACTCACATGTAGCTTCTCATTGCTCTTATTACTTCTACACCTAAGTGCAGTGGTAGGGCTATACTGTACGTTCCACTTTACTTTTGGGAAGCATTTCGTTTCCTTTTATCGTTAATGGTTAAGCCTTTTCCTCTGTGGTGTTCGGCTGCCGTGTGTAAGAGTGACTAGGGGGGTAAGAAACTTAGGACACGCCTATTCGGAGTGCAGATATATTTATACAGATAGTAGTTATCAGTAGGAAATAACAGTCTACTGGTTTTCCATAATTTTCCAATGCATTATTATTATTTTTAGATATTTTTTCTGTAGCAAAAAACAGCTACTTTGTGGTCGTCTTTGGCATTTCAGACGCCTCTTAACATTTCCGACTTCCTGTTTTTACCGCATCTATAAAGCCTCAGGTAGTTTATTGCACAATTTTCACACTCGGTGAGAAAGAGTGTTTTACCCTTGAAGAATTAAGGGTTTGTGCACGGGTAGAGGGAAAAGAAAGAGAGGGGGGGGTGTTAAGGGGGGGTTGGGGGTTGTATAAGGTGTAGAAGTTTATGTATTATACAGACCCAGCTTGGAACGAAGCCACTGGTAGTAAACAAGATCCTCGAGGATGACAATAATATATAAAAAAAAGAATGGAAATAAACTATAAAGAAAAGGATGATAAGCAGCAGACATATCGAGACATATCCAAGGTCTAGATTTAGATTTCCACAGAACGGCTTTCTGTATGGTGTGTTCATATGAGTAGACTGCGCTATTGAGTGACTTTATTTTCCTTGCCTTGGTGGGGTATAAAATTTTAGATGTCGGTGTATAGAGGGTTTAGTGTGTTGTGTGATCCAACACTTATTTGTATTCTTCACTAAATATCTTCTTAAATATTACATTTTGATTAGTTATTCGAAGCATTGACTGCTTACAGTATTTGAGTGACAAATGTATTCAAAAGTGACTTGTCCCCCTTTTGCCATCAGGATTGCCTTGAACCGTTGATACGAGACAGGATACACCCATGCTTTCATGTTGTTTAAAGTCACATAAATGGTCCACATGTCTACATACGTAAATGCATTGATTTTCTGCCATGTGATTGTCTGATTAGGTTTTTGCGCTAACAAGCAGCTGAATAGGTGTACCTAATGAAGTGACCAGTGAAATGTATTTAAGGCATAAAGCAAGCTGAAAGGTACAAATGTTCTAGCATTTGTTCCAGCTTTGTCAAGCGGGAATTCAGTTCATCTCAGTTTGATCTAAACTGCTCTGAGTGCAATCAGTCACGTTAAAGCCGACGAAAGCACTAAAGTGTGAGAATGTGTTCACGAACAACACCTAACCATGAGAGAGTATCGGTAATGAGAGTCAGCGCTACTTTTTATACGAACAGCTTCGCTCTACGCTGCAATGTTGTTATGCATATTCCGAGCAATATCTTATGGGAAATTGAACAATTGCTCAGGAAAAAAAGGAGGTTGTTGAACATCTGTGGTGTGACACTGTGATTTGCTCCCATTGTCTCTTGAAAAATCAATCCATAGCACCGAGCAGGCAAGCAATCAACTCATCAGACTTCATGATTTCCGTATTATTTTTCCGAGCTTTTCCATCCTGTCCTTGTTTACTGTTGACTAAAATGTTTGTAGATTGTTTTATTGTTTAATGATGTAATGGTTCATGAATAGCAGCTGTTTATCGTAGGATTATCGTATGGATTTTTTCATATTTTCATGCCAGAAAAGCTCCTGTTCTCAACTGAGCCAGAGCACATTAAATATGCTCATACAGTAGATAGATGGATGTAGATAGATAGATGGATAGATACAGTAAATGCATAAACTGCATAGATAGATAGATGTGCATAGAGGGATATATGCAGATAGATTATTGATCTATATAGACATATTTTAAGACATTTTAGGGAAACAACTCAACAGCATCAAAGCTATTCAAACTTGACAAGACTCTTTACAGCTGTGCAAAACAGTCAAGTTCTTCACCACAGTAACAGCATGGGATCATTATTTAGAAAAGTCACCAGTTTTCATTACAGCTGGCAGAATATTCCATGTGTGTAGAGACAACAGTGTGAAATAACAGCACCATGAATTAGTTTACAATAAGAAGCACGTCTTCACATCTCCTTCTCCTCTCCTGCTCGGATCGCTGTGTCTCCACCTCTGCATTTTCTCTGTAAGTAGGGCTATAGGATGTTGCCTTTCTCTGTCGGATCTGGTCTCTTGTGCTTCGGCTCAGAGTTAACACAAGCCTGCCTGGTTATTTCCCTCTCGGGGTTTGGAGAAGCTCAGACATGTTGCTGTAGACTGTGTCGCAGTGTAACTGGGCCAGAGGAACATGAACAGATAAATAAATCAATACAAACAGGTCCGAATAAGGTGGGGCTTTTACCCTTAGTGAAGAAGTTTCTTATTTATTTATTCTTTACAAATCAGGAAATGCAGTAATATAGTGCATCTTTAATGTCTTATGTGGTCATTTTCCCCCACTCATTCATTTATCTATTAATTTATTCATCCATCCACTCACCCAGTCATCCACCCATCCACTAACCCCTCCATCCATCCATCCATCCATCCAGCCACTAACCCCTCCATCCACCCATCCGTCCATCCACTCACCCCGTCATCCATCCATCCATCATCCACCCATCCGTCCAATTTCTTAACCATTGTTTTCCATTAATTTCTATATCTATACATTTATCCGTCCATCCATCCATCCATCCATGCATCCATCCATTCTTTTCTTCACCTATTCATTTATCCATCCATTTACACTGTATAAATCCATTCATCTATTCACTCATTTACTCATGCATCCTTATATTCATCCTTCCATTTTTCCCATCCATCCATCCATCCATCCATCCAACCCTCCATCCATCCAATTCCTTAACCATTTAGTTTTCCATTAATTTATATATCCATCCATCCATCCTTTTCTTCACCTGTTCATTTATCCATCCATTTACCCTGTATAAATCCATTAATCTATTCACTCATCCACTCATTCATCCTCTTATTCATCCTTCCATATTTCCCATCCATCCATTCATTCATCCATCCATCCGCTTGTCCATTCGTCTATACCATCATTCATCCACCCACTCAACCATCCATCCAAATGGTACTTAAGTATATAAAAGTGGTAAACTGTGGAAACAGCATCCCATCACATCATTTTTTTTATCCTGTAACACAAACAACATTTTAATGATTGCTTACATTTATCCATCTCAACAACGACAATACTAACAAAAATAATAATTATCAGTGGGAAACAGTAAACACACCACATCACATCCACACCTCATTGACCTGTCAGGAGACATGGGTTCAGTAGTTATAACCTCATGGGTTCAAATTAGGTCAAATTCCAGCCCTGCCAAATTGCCGTGGTTGGGTCCTTAATCATTAAATGCTTAAATACAGCTGTCATCTAGATCACATTGGATAACTGTCAGCCAAATGAGTAAATCCTGTTTACTTGGTTTTTACCTTTTATTTGAGATGTGCTGTTTATATACGTGTTTAAAAAAAGAAAATTGATAAAATCATTAAACCTATTTTTATTATATAATCTGAAACAAAATGTGAAAATCTTGTACAGTTTCTAGTTAGTTAGTTGTTTAGCTGATTTGTAGGCTACGATCAACTTTATAGATGTTATGTTATCGATTTTTGTAATTTTTTATTTATTTATTTATTTATTTTGTCCTCCTGACCTATTGACGTGATACATGGTTTACACGCCGTATAATGTTGCGCCAACTGCTCGTTGCATTGGGGGGAGGGGGGGAGGGGCTACAATCTATAGAGTTAATAGTATTGGATATGGAGTCTATCAGTGTGCATTTCATTATTGAACGACTGAAGTTTCCTGTTGGGGTCGATCGCTTGTTCAGTGAGACAGATGACATGGCAACCAGATGCGCTCGGCAGTGAATGTTTTTAGAAAAATAGGCATCGTTTAACAGTAACCATTAGTCTTAAAGGCCAATTAAAAACAGCATTACCACCTACCATCTGTAGCTGACAGCCTGAGTCGTGCATGTGTGCGTGTGTGTGTGTGAGAGAGAGAGAGAGCGTTTGCATGCCTGTGTGACAAAATCCAAAAAATCTAGGCCAATTAACAGAAATACAAGCAATTATATAACCTTTCTATTGTTGCTCCATTGGCAAACCGCTTGGACTTTTTTTGTAGTAAGTGTTGACCTTGGAAACACTTGGCTCACCTTTAACCCCCCCCTTGAGCTAAGCGGCGTGATTTCCAAGCACTGGCCGTAGCTTTAATTAAAAAGACCCTAAGGTTTGCATCAGTGTGAAATATGGTGGTATTGAGCAAGTCGCACTGCATAAATGTGTGTTTATTGCAAGCGAGAACTGTTTAAAATTAGTCCAATAAAGCGAGAGTGAGCTAGAAGCTGCTTCCGCTGCACATTAAACTGCCTTGAATAATAAGAACGAACGGAATAGCACAGCCTGCAAAGGTCCTGGAGGAACAAAAAGCAAAGTAGGCTAACTGTGTTAACTTGACTTTGTTTCCAGCCACTAAAAAAAAAAAAAAAAAAAGGAGAAAGTGAAGTTTCAAGTGGTGCTAAACTAAAGCAGGAAATTGTTATGGGATTTGAGCTCAATAGTATAAATCAAATGTTTAAGATTTTAGAAAGTTGAGGAAAAGTCTCAAAAGTATCAAAAATGAACAGTGTCTGTCTGACTTTTCTTGTGATGAACACACAGGGATCACCGTCCTTCATCTCGCATCAGCGTTCGCGCCATCGCCTGTGGCGTCTGTCTATCCTCATCACTCCTTCTATCCACAACGCCACCTAAACCACTAATGGGAATTTGACCAAAAGAACACAAATAAACATAAACAAAAGGGTAGGGTCAAATGTGCAACTCCTCCGAAACCATTCGTGGAAATTTTAGCAAAACTTGCAAAATGCATTTTCCAAAAAGCATACATGCAGACTAGTTGTTTAAGCGTCTTCTAAATTTTATTTTAAGAAATTCTGGTCACCAAAAGAGGGAAAACAAATCAGTCTAGACATTGCATGAAGCTTAAATAATGATACTGATTAACTTTGATTACTAACAGCTGTGGAGACACTTTGAAACAGACACAGTAAACACTAGCGATGGCCCGCATGCGCAAAGCATCGCAAAACCTCCATAGGTTATATACAAGAAACAGAAATGAGTAAGTTGCCTTCAAGTCTTTTGGTCGCTATGCAGTGCATTACATGGGAAACAGAATTGAGCAATTCTTCTCAAAGAGTCTTCTAGTCTGAGTTGTTCGTTCTTTTGTTACGTGACTCCCGTAGACGCTATGCAGTGCAATAGATTCGAAGGAACGAACGATGTGGACTAGAAGACTCATGAGAAGTTCAATTCTGTCTCTTGTGTAATGCGCTGCATAGCGTCTGTAAGAGTCACATGACAAAACGAACGTTTCGGACCAGAAGATACGAGAGGTGAGCTACTCATTCTGTTTATCATAATATGTCCGTAGCTGCATTATATTATTATCATTACTAGAACTATAGCACAATTTGTGTATGTAGACGTGCTGGGGGTCTGTTTATTGAAAATGTAACATTTGTATTTTATTTCTGATCAAAAGAACGAAATGAACTAAATGACTAAAAAAAAAAAAAGATTTGTTGAACGTTTTGATGAACGAGATTCAATGAACCGAGTCACTAAAATGATCCAAACTTCCCATCACTAGTGAACACTAGATGTCAACAGAAACGTCTCAGAGGTATATGAAAACTCCAAGATCCCAGGGTGCAGCGCGCCCTCCAGGAGGTTTCCCTGACACTAATGCCGTCCAATAACCTGGAACGTTCGGGGGTCCACTAAAGTGGTAATATCAAGTAGCAGCACAAGGTAGCACTTTATTTTTGTGTGCTACCTTGTGCTTTGCCTACTTTATTTTAGCACTTTATAACACTTTTTTCAAGTTGTTTTGCTCTGATGGCGCTCTGATTAGCTTCCAAGCTGAACTCTTTCTCCACAGTAATGAGCGGTGCAGGGTGTGAATGCTGTATTTAGCAGTTCATGTATAACTGATGGTGGACAACTGACTTGTATAGACAATGTTTGATACGGTAGATGCGCACCAGCTTGTTCATTGTATCCAGCATTGTCCGTTATCGTCAGACTTTTCCACCATTCTCACCTCCTCCGAAACCATTCATGGGGCCATATCTTCATAAAACCTTTATTAGGATGCGAACATGTGCACTAGCTACTGTACAGTTCTACCAATCAATTTAATTTGTTCTAGAGGCGAGTTCTTAAAGCTAAATCTCGAATTGCGAAACACATTTTTCTATAGGAAATAATGTAAATGCAGATAATCCGTTTCAGCCACTCACAAATAATAACAATTTTCAACACTATAATCACACTTTGGCATATAAAGACAATCAGAACGCATGTAAATGAAGTGATATATGAAATGAATAAACATTAAACCTCACTTAATTTATGATTCCTCTTGGTACCAGTTGCTTCACAAATGAAACTGAAAGTGACTCCCTTTTCTTCTTGCTACCGCCTTTGCTAACTTCCTTAGGGGACCCACGGTGATATGCCTTTAATAAATCTTGCACAAAACACATCCGCGAAAAAATTAGCTTCACTTGGCTTTCCACTGATGCAATCAAGCTTTGAACGGCTCCTGGACATCCGCGCAACTTAGCAGGTGTTCGGCTCGGTTCGGTCACTACTATGCCGAAAACGCTTCGTATGCCGAGGCTCATTTCTAGCAAAATTATAATTCTTGAGTTGAAAATTTCGTGAGGCGAGGCGTTCTTATGCAGAGGTACCACTGTACTCCATTTTTAGAAGTAGCACATTCAGTGTAGGTGACACATGCCATCCTTGAAAGACTAATAAATTTTAGTTTGACTTTAATAACTAAGCATTGACCTTGACCTTGGCAGTGAAACTGATGTGAAGGCTTGGTTACAGAAAAGTAGAATCTCGTTTCTTCCAGTCGGCTTTTACATCCTCATAAAATGCCCCCTTCGCCGTCATGTGATCCCCTACTGTATGTCGACACTGAAACACGAAGCCAGGGTGACGGATTAGAGAAAGATTAACGGGAGCCTTTTACGCATCTTTTACTGATGACGAAGCACCTGATGCTGTATAAAAGAAGAATTGTGTTTTTCCCAGCATAGGCGGCAGGATAGAGGCGAGGAGGTTAAGGGCATTGCTCAAGAACCCAGCAATGCTAGCCTAGGCGTGCTGGGATTTGACCTTATAACCTTCTGAACAGCAACTCTAAGCTTTAAACATTGAGCCTGCACTAGATATTTCAAGTACACTTTAATGGGAGTTTAGATGGATATTTAAATCATAAACACAGTAATGATCGTGGCTCATTTTTAAAAGGTAATTAGGCATTAGAGAAAACAAGAACGAAAGTGTTATTCAACATATATGCTGTAAGTAAAACCCATTTTCATCAGAATGGTAACACAACACTAAAATCGCCTTTTGAGTCTGTCTTTGGAAAGAAAAAAAACATAATGTTCAGCGATTGATTGATTCCTGAATTACCAGACACATCCACCAAAGTAAGGATGAAATATAATCAAAAATCAGCCTTCCCTGTCACTATAAAGCTTAAACTATTGATTTCCGGCTAAACATTTTATTTAAAAGGGCCAAACGATCACTTAAACCTGATATCTTTAGGCTCTACAGCTGTCCGCTCTTGAATGCAGAAAGCGAACGGTGTAGATGGGACTTCTCTTAAATCCTAATGAAGCCATTTGTGCTGAACTTTGACACCTACGCACGTGATAAGGTCACGTTATATTAAAATTCCTCCTATACTCAGAGTCGTTATCTCCTGGATCAATAACATTCTCAGCTGCATAATGAATCTAATTTAAAAAAAAATAAAAAAAGGAGAGAGAGAGACAGAGAGAGAGAGAGAGAGACTTCATTGCTATTTGAGTATTCCATCACCTGAAGGCATCATTTAAATACATTATGGATCCGGAGCACATTAGAAGCAAGCGCTGAGGGGCAAAAACAGACTAATTGATAAAAGCGAATTGACTGTTTCCCAGGCAGCACTTATTAACCACGTTATAAGGTGATGAAGGTGATGGAGCCATAAAAGGATCTGTTTTACAGTCTGACTTGGACACGTGCCATATTTATGCGTCTGCTCGTAAACATCCTGTTTCTTTTATTACAGACCTCGTAAGCTCGAGCTTCTGTACTATGCACCGTAAGTCCCCTAAAATAGTAGTGCTAAAAAAATATCCTGTTAATTTCATGCACTATTCATTATTATTCAACAGTTAGTTCCGCCTGAGTGATCTGATTGGACGAGAGGCAAGCCACGAGTGCTGATATAGAACATAACAGCACTGGGATGTTTAACTACTGTATACATTTTATGTCACGGGTATTAATTACACTAACTGTTGCTCACCAGCGTGGGTGGAAGTAGGTCCACTGTACTGGAAAGAGGGTTGGCTACATACAGCAGTATCGATAAGAATCCCAACCCTAGTTCTGCCAGTGACAGAAGGATATGTGTTGGTGGGTGGAGCAAAACAAAAAACAAAAAACGGGTAAATAACAAACAAATCATATTCCGTTGACAATAAATGGTGTTTGTGCGATGGTTATATAAAAACAATATCACACTTGTACAAGGTCGTTCTGTTGTACTGAATATCAGCACGGCTGCACCCTCATGCCCACGACCGCATCACAACCTAACCCGTGCTGATATTCAGTACGACAACGCGACCTCGAGTGTGATATTGCTTTCATATAAACATCCGAGTTATAGAAAATGTTTAGTATCAAGAATTCAACACGGCGTTTGTGTAAAATGATTGTTTTAAAGGGATAGTTCAGGTGCATATAAGTACATTACAGTAGCTCTGCTCTGCAGAACAAGTTTGTCCTCCAGAAAGCGAGTACAATGTATACAATCAAGGGCAAAAACCACAAACCCTCAGATCAGACTTGTATGAAGCTTCTGCAGTCCTATTAAGCTACATCAGGTTGGTATCTTACTGTGTATTTAGTCCTATTGTAACTCTTTTTCCACTGGAACTAGTTACTGTACAGTGAATGAAAAAGTTGCATTTGTACTAAATACACTGTACCTTTGAAAGCATCATAATTTGTGCATGAGAAGAAAAAAATCCACCTGCTTTTGTCTAAGCATTTTTCCAAAAACAATCATGAATGTAGTGATGCCTATTAAGCAATATAATAAGAGTATTAATAGATTATAGAAACGAATCCCCAAAACATCTGCTGAACCTGAACACGAGAAAAAAATTCATGATTGCAAATAAGGTGAAAAATCTTTTCTTTCCTATTTTGCGGTTTAAACCCTGCCCTGTGTAGAGTCATGAATAATTGACGCGCTGCAGACTGGATCAAAAGCTTGGGCCGCTTCAGCTTGGGTTCCCCAGTGCAGAGAATTTTGTGTGCGCATGTGAATTAGGGATTGCGCGAACTAGTCGTCTCAAACGTTCACTAGTGGTTGCTGTGGAGATTTCCACTTGCCGGGTTAAAAATGGCTTCATGTACTAAAATAGTCCTCTGTGTCCAACCTCCGTGTGTGTCTTTTTTTAAGTGCTTTATTAAAGCATTATCATTTTGATTTGAAATAAGATCCTCGCACTCTGGCAGAGTGGGTTCCATCGTGACCGATGCCTTGTGAACGAGCGCGTTCACTACCAGTTAGCGGCGCGTGCCAGCTCCCAGACGTCCATTCCCACTTCGTTTTGGACGCGTCTGAGGTTGCAGATTGACCACAGTGGAAAGGCCTCCAGGACGCTGCAGTGGATGTAAACGCAAAGCCTCCTCTGTCCATGGAAAGCTGGTTTGCTGAGCTGTTTATAGACGTGACCTTCCAGGATGTGTGCTGTAAGCTTCAGCATGAAAAATGTCAGCCGAGTTATCATTTTGCATATAAATTGCAGAATATATGAGGTGTTTTAAGGGTTTATAGTTGGATGTAATGTTTTTGGAGGCCCAAGAGACAAGTTCAAGTTCTCACCTATAGTGTAGCTGTGATTCGTAGCTGTGTCATTCCCTTACCGGTCTCTCTCTCTGTCTCTCACACACATACACTCACGAAAAATGGGAAGCTCAGACACTAGAGGTCATGGGTTCGAACCCCAGGACCACCAAGCTACCACTGATGGGGCCCTTGAGCAAGGCTCTTAACCCTCAGGTGTATAATGAGATAGATGTAAGTTCCTCTGGATAAGGGCGTCAGAATAGAATACTGGAGATTTCAAAACTATGAAACAACACATGCCAAGGCTTTAAAGATCATGAGTAGCTGATACATCTCAAAATCAGCTGTTCAAAGGAGATTATTGTGTATTTTGGACGCTTTCAGCATCGTGTTTTATAATGAAGAAAGTAAGAAATACCAGGAAAGACCGTGGAATCCCATTAGAAGGTTTGTCCAGACTTTTGATTGGTAGTGTATACATCATTGTACAATCTTCAAACTCTGTTTTAGTCCTTAATGTATGAGGCTTATCCACCTACAAGTCCTTGTGTACGAGTCATTACCATAGCAACAATAATGCACTGGAAGAAGCTTGGTTAAAATTACCCTGGTGTTTCTGTTAGAGCCAGAACTACCTGTCCAGTGCAACATAAATACACACCTTCTGACCGATCAGTTTCAAGAATTCCGGCGGGCGTTCGAGTCAAACTGGGACGCCTGATGAAATTTCTTGTAAAGGAAGGCATAAAATCGATTGACATGTTCAGTACACTTGGATTTGAAGCACAGCACAGTACAGTGATGGGACTCTTAGCAACAGGACAACATTTGAACGGTGCAGATGTTTTAAAGAAAGCCGTACGTCCGTGAAAGTTTGACAAGTGAAACGTCTGATCCTTGAAAATCAACGGATAACTTGTCGCCAACATCTTCTCTTTGGGAACAAACACACCATCATTTACCAACACGACATCACAGTCCATTTCAACATGTTTAGGCCATTACGGGAATTCCCGGGAGGCCAGTGTCTCTTACGTAACACAGACAAGTCCGGTCATGGCTCCGGCATCCTGAGGAAACCATTCTAGTTTTTTCATGCCTCGATTATTTCGCCGTTCACTGCAGGTTTAAACATGTTTTGGTGTTCTGTAGAACAAAACACGGTCTCCGGGTAGTCTCCTACGGCCTTATCGCCTACTCAACGAGTCGTTCCTGAGGTCACTCGGGTCACCTGATCGTGGCGCTTTAACCGACCCAGGGCGTGATCTTTCAAACTCAGGAGATCAATCTCCATCCCTGTGTATTCCTGTCGGCCTGTCCGTCACGCCGCTCACCTGGGATTTTTTTATTTAGGTTTTTTCTCCGGGCCGTCTACCGTGATTTACGGATCAGTTGATTTGGTCAGTGTAGTAGTATGAGTATGTGGCGTGAATCTTAATATTAACAGCATCCGTATATCCTTCACACTCACCCCGTTGACCTGTTCAGGCTTTTTTTTTTTTCTTTTTTTCTATGTGACTTGAATAAAAATCAGGCAGTTTGGAGAAGCAGTTTGGCTCATTGTTTAGGATGTTATTATATTTTTTACTCCTCCATATATTTGTACTTGGCTTCTCTCGCTCCATTTCAGGGATTTTTCCTTTGAGATCTTCGCATGCGCTCGAACAACTCTTCATCGCACGCTCCTTTCCGCCTACACCTTTTTTTTTTTCTGATTAATTACACACATGCTCTAGAGAGCATGAACATGGATACACATGTTCCATCTCTCGTGGCTTCCCACGCATATGTGCATGCACACACGTGCACGTGCACACACACCCTCCTCCATCTCTTATTGATTCTCTGCACATTTTATCACCGCATCTCTCCATTGTCTCACTTTCTCTACCACTTTGGAGCTGTTGTGATATTGAGATTACTCTGGCTGGCTCTAGTTCTGTGTGTGTGTGTGTACATGACTGAATATATGTCAGTAAGCCATGGTGTGATTTGTCAATTACTGTATCTGTCTGATACTGATACTGTAGATCATCAGGCAGTAAAGCGGATTAAGCTACAAAAATACATTTTCATAAACATAGCATATGGGAGCAGGAGTTCTCTAAAATGTTCTCTTTAACTGTTTTGCTTGAATTATTTGAACATTTGTCGTCTGGACTAATTAACATGCATCAATCAGCCATAACGTTAAAACCACTGAAGGGAATAACATTGATTATCTTGTTAAAGTAGAGGATATCCAGTGAACAGTCACTTCCCAAAGTTGATTTGTTGGAAGCAAGATATAATCAGCAAGAGTATTGTATTGACTTGTGATAGGAGTCTGAATCAGAGCATCTCTAGACCAGCAGGTCTAAGTGATCCAAGGAAGCAAAACCAGTGAACTGATGGCAGGGACATGGGCGTCCAAGTCTCACGGATAAATATGGGAAGCAAAATCTAGCCTGTCTGGACCGATCCCGCAGAAGATCTACCGTAGCACAATTGGCTGATAAAGTTAGAACACACATTGTCAGCTTAGCTTGATGTGTATGGGGCGCGGTGTAGGTGCAGACTGATCAGAGTGTCTATGAAGTGGTGTAGGAAGTTGGCATGGGGAAGAGATGGTGCCAGGCCGCACCATGTCAAGCTACGCATTGGTTGAGCTCCCCTGACTCATCCTGGTGCCCCACTTCTGGTTGAAGATCTCGTACCATGGAGGCCCTGAGTGCCCTGCTTGGGATGCGTGTGGTGGATTTCACTTGACCATGAACATGGTCTTGGACTCGTCTGATGCAGACAACTGTTCTCTGATGTCTTGTGACTGCAGTAACTTAATAGTTTAGGACTGAAATTCCCACAAACAGTTTAATACCTGAGCGAAACTGGAAACTCACATGTTATACTTAACTTCCGGTTTTCTAATAGACAGTATGACTGCGGATCAAGCCCTGCTATCTGTTATTACTCAAATGAGGATGGGTTCTCTGTTGAGTCTGGTTCTCTCAAGGTTCCTTCCTACTTCCATCTCAGGGAGTTTTTCCCTTGCCATCGTTGACCTTGGTTTGCTCCATCAGGGACAATCTGATCATTTAGATTTATACATACAACAATTTTGTACTCTTTCCCGATTTAGTTTTTTTTCCCGATTCTGTAAAGCTACCTTGTGACAGCGACCATCGTTAAATGCGGTATACTGTATAAATAAAATTGAATTGAATTGAACTATGTTTGATTAGAAGACGTTCGGCAGAGACCGTGAGATGCTCTTGGGGATGTTCTGCTGGGAAACCTTGGGTTCTAGAGTGCATATCGATGTTAATTTGACACGTCCAGTACCATCTACCTAAACATTGATCACTCCTTCAGAAAAATGGTATTTACTAACGGCAGGGCCATGTTCAGCAGCATACCGTTCAGGAATGTTTTGGGGAACATGGCGGAAGTCAATCTGATCATCTGATCCATGGAGGCCCCAACTCGCAGCTTACACTTCTTAAATAATCTACTGGTAATGTCTTTCTGCCAGATACACACCTTCAGAGGTCGCGTGGAGTCCACGCCCAGTGGGTCAGAGCTGTTTGGATGGCACAGGTTTGACCTATACAACATGAGGCAGACATTTAATTGCTTCTGATCAAGATTCAAGAACTATGTACATCGCTGCACGCACAAACCTCCTTGTAAAAGCCTTTAGCTCTTATTGATTTCAGCAGATCCCAGGATCCTAATCAGATCAAATAGTCTTAAATAATCAACAAGCGTTAACCATTTGTTCGTAACCTCAGGGCGGAAAAATAAAGCCCTGAGAAATGAGGAACTGAGGGTGAATAGAATAGGAGGTTAGGGTATTTACATCTGGAGGTCAGAGCTGGGTAACTTATGAACGCTATTACATTTTGAACAAGGTGCAGTTTATTTAAATGGATTATTTACGTGTGCAAAGCGTACTTAATATGAAAGTCCATGACTTCTTGACGTTGTTTCCATAATTACCACAATAGTCCAAAAAAACAAAAAGTGTACACATTCGGACCTCCCTGGTCAGTGTGATATTTACTTTATCATCCTATGATGCTTATAAGTAATATTCCAGATTGTTAATCATAAACTGTTTATTCTGCATGTATGTGTATGTTGTAGACTTGGATAAACCCATGCTCACGGTACACCAGACCATCAGTGATGTCAGAGGCAACTACTACCAGGAGAAGACGGTGTTTCTCCGCTGCACCGTCAACTCCAACCCTCCAGCTCGCTTCATCTGGAAACGAGCCAACGTTCCTATCGAGCAGAGCAAAGACAACGGCGTGGACATCTACGAGCCTTTATACACGCAGGTACATCCACATGAAAGCGCAACACTTCAGACAGAATTCTCATCTTTGATTTGTTTCTTTCATCATTCCTTAAGAACAAATATACAACCAGGAAAATAAGAAAGATGTTTAGGAAATTTGGATAAGCTGATGGTTACTGCCTCCGAGTGGCGCAGTGGTAAAGTGCTCGCCCTATCATCCGGGGATCGCTGGTTCGGTTCCCGGGTGATGCTGTAACCTCTCACAGCCGGAGGTCTAGAGAGAGCTGATTGGCCGAGCTC
>JAQMYI010000039.1:30701570-30711788 GCA_030014275.1 Clariallabes melas
AGGCACTTGTTAGGCAGCCACACTATGGAACACGGTCCTACCATGGTACTGTAGTATGATACCATAGAGCATGTACCAGGATACTGTCAGAAATGTGTTATACATGTTTATGTTCCATAATGGTAATATTAATATAGTAACCGAATATAGTAATATTAATATAGTATATGGTACCTTCTAAAGGTTAATGCACAATATTATGGTACTTACTGGGTACCAAAGTTCAAACATGTATATTGTGGTATGTATTAGTTAACTATAGTACATACCACAGTAAACCACAGTAAAGATTTCTTATATGCAGCTTGAGGAAAAGAAAAGAACGAAAATTGAAACTCTCAATTCTGACTCACTTGCTGTGTTTGGAATCTGGAGTGTAAAAGTGAAAAGTCATTTGTTCTCCTTTTTTAAAAAACTCTTATGCAAAGTCACGGGTTGGGCACAGGACAGCTGGTCTTCAGTACATAAACCATCCTCTTATCTTCTTCCAGCGCCACCAGCCTTGAAGCTCTCGGTCAACGAGACGTATGTGGTGGACCCAGGCCAGGATGTCACCATGTCGTGTGAGGTTACAGCCGGTTTCCCCATGCCTACTGTGACGTGGGCGCGATACCCCGGTCCCCTGCCACGCCGCGCCACCATCCGTGGTGGGTCTCTAACGCTGCGCTCCGTCACTCCAGCTGAGTCGGGTTTCTACAACTGCACCGCTGTCAACAACGTGGGGAACCCCGCCAGGAGAAACGTCAACCTTGTTGTTAGAAGTACGTGTACGACTTGTACAGTATGTGTACTCTATACTCAATATATTTGTGGTTCAGAGGTTTTCAAGGGAATTTTTTGCCAGATATTTATTCTTGTTGGGGTTTAGTGGGTGTTTCAGACTTGTTTACTCGGCTGTAATTTCTAGGTCCAGGACAAACATCTAACATGACTACATGGCAACATTTACACTTTTCGATTCTCAGCCATTAAAGACTTTTTAATAGCGCCTAATATTACTGTTAGACAAGCAACTTCTGAAGTAATGAGATATCTTAGTAGTTGGATAATTGCATGTGATTGGATTATCTGCCATAGAAGATCTTCTACTGGAGAGAGTCTGGTTTCTGTTTGGAAAGCTCAAGTTGCTCGGCTGTGGTCAATTCTTTCAAATGTTCATATAAACTGGAACAAAATGCAATTCGCTATTTTATATTGAATGAAGTGAGAATCACCATATCAATATTCTTTCATTCTTTCTGTTTGCTATTCTTTTCTCTTTATCCTGTTCTTTCTCTGGTTCCACCCAGCAATGAAAAACCTGACATTCCAGATCACCCCTGATTCGAACAAGGACGGCGAGAGCATCCAAATGGGTCGCGACCTCAAGCTGTCGTGCCACGTGGACGCTCAGCCCCAGGATAAAGTCAACTACACCTGGTACAAGAACGCTGCCCCGGTCTCCCCATCCGACAGTCTCATTGTGCTACGCAGTGACCCGGACATGCCCGCCGGCACCAGCAGCCTGGAGATTGTGGACATGAAGTTCAGAGATCAAGCCACCTACAGCTGCGTGGCCAACTTCCCTGGCAGTAACGTTCCCGAACTCCGAGTGGACGTCAATATCACACAAAGCAGTGGTGAGCATCTCATTCCCTTTCTCTTTACTTTTTCTTCACCTCCTTTTGTCTCCAGTTGTTATTTGGTAATAGGAACTATAATAAGTATTTTACATGATTGAAGTTTATGCTCAAAAATGCAGCCACTAAAAGAGGGAGTCCTCCAGGACCAGGATTGGGAAACACTGTTCTAGGGTGCCTGCTTAAGGCTACTTTAGCTTTAAGCACTGTTTTTGCTGCCGCAGTATTTTCTAATAATTGACAGTTAGACCAAAGATGGACAAAGAATAAAACAGCAGTTCAAAGATCTATAGGCTGAATCCCATAAATATAAGGCTGAAACCCAAATGTAACCCCTAATTAAAGGCAGTGCTTGGTGAGCGGGACAAGGTATTGTACACCCTATTGCACTAACTTTCTAGTTAACGCTATTGGGGATTTAACTCCAGAACCCAGAATGTATCTCCATGTTTTATTCTTTTGGCCACCTAATGCTGATATTCTTCACAACAGCACTCACTCTCGTGTGATATTGCTTAATTGTCAGATTTTGAAGTTACAGCATATTAAACAATTATGTATGAAGTCTTAGAAGAATCAGACAGTCCAGGACAAAGCTGTATTCCCCGTCATCCACTGAGGGGGCAGTCAGGTATGAAGCAGTCTTTATTTCAAAACGAGAGTCGGCTGACACGAGGGGTTGGTTTTGGTCAAACTTTCTGCTGGAGTACAATTCTACCTCCATACCATTTTCAACACATTTTTAGAGGCTGCTTGGAAACCTCACACATAGAGCTAATTGGCACCAGTGAGGCATCTTGTCAGGATGTTGGTGCTGCAGTTTCAATCTCATCGAAAGCCTACCTTACACTCCTTAAAATCAAGCCCTGGGGTAATTTATTACTCGGTTGAAAATGTCTTTGGATATGGATTATCAAAACTTCCATTCGTCCCTATCAAAGCAAGTGGGAGTTGATTGCACAGGCAGTTGACAGCTCTCGTGAGTTATTGCCACTTACACTACATGAGCATTGCCAAGAGCCTCCAGGTAAATTAAACCGTATTTCAAATAACCACAGCTTTTTGGATGCCAATTAGGATGGGAAAATACTTAGGAAGGACTTTACATTGTGAGCTAAATTTTTGTTAAGTTTAGCTTTGGACTTGGACTCCTTGGACTAGATCTCCATGGCACATGAAAAAAAAAAAAGCCTTCTTTATTCACCAATTGGTATTTCCCTTGGGAAACAGCTGTGCATGCTGGGATTCCCCGTGCCGCCTCTGTAATCTCATGTTCTCTCTTCTTAGAAAGGACCTTTGGCTTACTTTCTTTGTTCCTACTTTGTAAAAAAAACTTTTGACCTTCTCCAGGTGTTACAGTGTCATTTTTTTTTTGGCTCTACTCCCCACCATGATCAATCTCCTCTACTTTCTTTCTCTTTCGCAGTAATCTCCTCTCTGCGGAATTCACACCACATATATGAATTTCCTTCTCTGACCACAGCAATGTCAGAACTTTAATCTCGGAAGAAATAGAAATCGTATCATTAGTACTATCTTTAGAATATGTCATTTGCATATGAGTTTTAGATCATTGTGTATTTTTCACCCTTTTTTGCTGAACGCTGATCAAACATATTCAACACACACGGACGATGGAGCTGACGGTCGGCGTCTTTATTGTGGCGTACCAAGTGCGTGAGCCCCAGTCTGGTGAAGAACACATCCTGGAACTCTTCCACCAGCTTACTCAGCTCCTTGCTCAGTGGATATAGCTCAGTGCTTTTTCGCTTACCCGGCTGTTGCAGTCTGTATTTTACAGCCCCGACTTTTCCCACCACACCAAATGGTCCTTGCCTCCGGAACAACAGTGGCACTGGGGAGGAGCAGCAGCAGCAACACTTGGTGGTCCACCTGGAACTTGTGTGGCTGCGGTTGTTGGCGAATTTTTGCTCTCTGTCCTTCTTGCATGTGCTGTTTGACAATAGGCGATACTTTATTTACTGTATATTATGTAGTCATTTACGTATTCAATTACTAACTGGAATGGATAGAGCTGCTCCTTCCAAGCTTCCTTGGCGATGTCAAGCAGTCCTTGCAGTCATTGGCTGGAGAGCAGTTCAAAGGGCATGAACCCTGTAGAGTCATGCGCTATCTCTCGTACCGCAATCTAATGGTCCCAATTTCGACTGCCCTCGTCCACGACTTGCTGCAGAATGCGGTTCAGTGGTTAAAGTGCTGTACTGGGTGGAGCTTGGTCTTTAAGGATCTTTTTGAGGAGTCAAACTCGGTTGAACAGCTGCATCAGCTCATGTTCAGTGTTTTTCAAGACCAACAGTGCTGAGCAGTGGTGTCGAGTCAGGCAGAGAGGCCAGCAGCTTCCTTCTAGGCGAATTTGGGCTCAGAGAGCGTAGGGTCTGTCTGTGAAGACAGGAGACACGTGAGTGCACACTCACCCAACGGATTCGGCACGGCCCACTTCGAGTGGCGGGAACGCGGCGTCTCTGAACTGTCTTCAATCCCAGGTGCATTAGTCAGCCCTGCCGGCTTCTCATTCAAAAGGCGCTTGCAGGTAGAACGGCAAAGACCGCGTCGGTCACGCCGCGTGAGAACTCGGAGTGAGAAGCATTTTTAGATAACGGTCAGCCTGCCGTCACAACATATATAATTATAGGTATTAGTGTGTGTATATAATACAGCAGCACTATACTAACATTTTAAAATAATCAGTACTTTTACTACGCGTATGTCTGTCTGATCTGACCTATAGGGATCTGTCTCTTTAAGCAGTGATGTGTGTGAGACATTGTGAAGGGAAAAAAAAAACCCCGGCTGTTTTTTTGAACATGAGCCACAGGAAGCTTTAAATGAATCGGAGCAGCAGTAGAGACGGCAGAGCACATTTTTATTTTGTTCAGAAAATAGACTTGAAGAGAAGAGAGAGCAGAGGGAGAGAGCGAGCCCAGGGTGAGATACTATGGAGATATTTTGGTTAAAAAAGCCTTCGAAAATAGATACAAAAAAAGGACAAAATGTGTATTTTTTTTATTTTTTTTTATTATTCTGGAGAGGACAGAGAATGGAGTCCAACTGAAAAGAAAAAACATTTTCAGCAATAAAACCTGTTGAATCTAATCTCTCGGTTATGCAGGTACGGCGCTTTATAGTCATGAAGTCTGTTAGTTAGGGAGCGTCTGAAAATGACATGACCTGGCCGTAAGTGTGTAGGATTCTACATAGATTAAAGTCAACTAATCGATCATTGTATCTAACATTCTGCAGTGTTAAAATACCATATGGATACAGGATTTAGTTACGTCTTGTAGGATATACAGTATATTTTATTAATGATTATTAATGATGCACATGATTAAACCTACACATATAAACCTATCGTGCCAGGGGTCGTCTTAGCAGCGTACAGCAATTCACTGCATATTATTGATTGCATTAAATTGCATTTACTTAAAAATAAAAATTTTAAATAATAGATATTTATTGAGGAGCATAATCATTAATCATGTTTTTTTTAAATAGTATCTATACCTTAAATCCAAGGCATGCCTTCAAGCCCAATAAACGGATAAAATATGCATTAGGAAGTTGATTGTTTGGTTGTTGTTTTTTTCTTTTTCTTTTGCTGGAAATGTTATATAATGTAATATAAAAGCAAAAGCCAATCCGCAGAAAAAAAAAAACATGAGTCCAGTGTATTGCCAGGACATGGCTGTGCAGTGATCATGTATTTCAAATCCAGCACATGATATCATTTTGCATGTCTGTATTAATTTCACATGCTGATGGGCTCTCATGTGAAGAATTGATTTTTTCTTTGTTTTTTTCTTTTTTAGTAATTCCTCCAGTCCTGACCGTACCCGTGGGTGGAAGTGTGGTCAACGTGAGCGAAGGTGGGACCGCAGACCTGGTGTGCTTGGTTGAGGGTAAGCCACGCCCGCCAGTTCTCTGGTCCCGGGCTAACAAAGACATGCCCATGCCGTCAGGCGACTGGATGACGGAAACGCGCGATGGACGCTTGCGTCTCACCAACGTCACACGGGATATGGCGGGGGCTTACCGATGCCAAACGGCGCCGTACAACGGCCTCAACATCAAACGCAGGCTGGGGCACGTGCAGCTCAACGTGGAGTGTGAGTATCAAATTTTAGTGCAAATATTCAAACTCTGGGACTTGTACAGTATATATTCTGGTTAATATCCCGTCACACCATCTTAGTGCTGAATCTGTGTTCCAGTCCACCTAGAGAAATAACCACATTCCTCAACTCGCACTGGATTTCCCAGCTTTTATAATACGACTAAAATCATTACCTCGCCCGATTTCCACAGACCTATTACATAAATTGATGGCGAGATGTGAAATGCTATTAAAAAACCCACAGCAATGAAGACTCTGGAGTTTTATCACGATAAACGCTGTGATCTGGTGTTGATGAAGCTTGTTCTAAAGTGCTGTTAATCTGAGCTTTAACACAGTGCTTTGAGTGAGATCCCTCGGGACACGTCCAGCAACCACACACACACACTCACACGCAAACACATATTCCATTAAAACACTCCTAGCAGATGCCTATTATCATTGTATTTAAATGCAGCCTTTTGGAAGCAGCTCATGCGTTAATGCATTTACACTCTCAATAACGTGTCCATTATGATGCCTGCTGAAAGCGCGTTTCCTAAGAGCCCAAGCTAAAGAGGCTCCGAGTTCATTAGCGTGGAGAATAACTCCATATCATTCAATGCTCTTCAGTCCCTTTTCTCATGAGGCCATTAAGCCCAAAGCGATGTACTACGCCTTAATAACACAAGTTATGTATTGAACTTGGTCTTGCAGAACTGATCCTCTCTGAGTGTTATGCACGAGGATGAACACAGACAAAAGGGTTTGTGACAAATCTGAATGACGTCTGAGCCAGACTAGAGCCACGTAAACAAGTTTCATTGTGAACGGAAGACATACGGACACATCATTCTCGGATGCAAATGTAGTCTCTTTCATCGAGCCGATTTATTCATCATGCATGGGTTGCTCTGATTGCAGAAATGTCTTTATTACCATTGGTCTTCGGATATGGGCGTCCACAGCCCCTTCCAGTCCTATTGATTTATTCTGACACTGGTCTTTTGAAAAATCTGTTTCTTGAAGGGTATAAATTACATTGTGGATGATATTGTACGCAGTAGAGTCACAACTACTTTTAAGTGTGACGGTATTTACTTCCTTTTCTCCTCCCAGCCGCTCCCACATTGATTAGTGTTTGTGCACTGTAACCTTTTGAGCGTGTTACAGAAATATGTATGCCGCACATATGACTCACGAAGACGTTGTGCTTATGGGAGTTATTGCATGACATGGTCTGTGCGACAATATTTACAATTTACTGCAGTCATACAGGAGCTCTGATGCTAAACTTTCTATTTGTCTTGACATATTGTAGTATTTCAATTTCAAGTTCTACTTACCTTGACATATTGTGTTATTTCAAAACGTAAAAGCTATCAACAAGTATTATTTATTTAAAGGGTTTACTGAACATCAGCACGGCCGTGATGCAGACATGAGCACGCGGGCGCGGCACGGGGGCGCGGCCCGAGTCAGAAATATATATCACAGCCAGTATCACAGCTCACTCAGGGAAAGGCGGGGTGAATTCATTGCAGGGTACACGCTCAGTCACACACTACAGGCAATTTGGGAATGCTCATCAGCCTAATCTGCATGTTCTTTGGACTGTGGGAGGAAGCCGGAGGAACCCAGAGAAAACCCACCAAGCACGGGGAGAACATGCTGTTAGACAGCGTCTGGGGTTCCATGGTTGAATTCCAAACTGCATAAAATGGAAAGCTAGTGCACTAATGTGTTCAGTCCATTATTCCCTGCCTAAAGCAGTGCCCTTGATCAGGGGTTAGACGGGGATCTGCGATTCAGCTTTGTGCTAGAAGCTAGTTAGCGTAGCAGATCGCGCTAGTCTTTAACGAAACACGGACAGACGGAATTCAGAATGACTAAGGAGACAAAATATTGTTCAGTATAACTCAACGGTGTTAGATGCGTTTTCTTGCTAAAATTGCTCCCGTGACGTATATTGAATGTAGGTTTTGGCGGGTAACTGTTCTCTCCTTTTTCTATTTTGGTAGTAAATCCTTGTTACCAAACTGTGCCACTGGCGTGGTGTCTTTATTATAAGGGAAGATGATGCATGTCATGGTTTAAATTTTTTTTTTATTCCATAAGATTCAATTATGCAGCATGGGTTATTTTTAACAGTACACTGTATTATCGTTGTGTTAACTAGACGAGTTAAACATGTTAAGTCGTACTCTTGATGGTACTACACCTCCAACCAAGTTAGAGTTTAATACTTCACTCTCTCACTCAGCGTCTATACCGCGTAATCCTGTGTTAATGGTTGCGGGCGGCCTGGAGCCCTTTCCCAGGACACTTAGGGACACCCTGGACGGGATGACAATTCATCACAGGGCGCGCACACACACACGATCACACGCTATGGGCAACTAGGGAACTCCAGTTAGCCTAATCTGCATGTTTTCGGACTGTGGGAGGAAACCGGAGTACCCCTGGAAACCCACCAAGAATGCAGACAGAAGCAGGAATCGATCCTGGCCCGGAATTGAACCCAGACCCTGGAGGTGCAAGGCGACAAACCACAAAGCCACTGTGCCGCCTAGTTTAATACCTATTTTATTTAATGTATTATAGTTTAATTTAACTTTTTTCTATAAATATGGGGGTAATTGTGCTGTGCAGTAATGGTCGTAAGGAGAAAATGGTTGGGGTTGTCCCAGGGGTTGTCCCAATACAGTTACTTTAAATCAAATGAAGATTTATTACAGGATTTTTTTTATTTTATAAATGTGAATCTACTGTATATTGCCTGAGGTCACAGGTAAACAAAACTCATTGGTTGTTTCAAAAGACAGACTTTTTTTTAAAGGAAGAGACGTTCCTGCCTCCGCTATTCCCTGCAAACTTCCTTCCCTGGCACTGGAGACGCTTCCCACAGAGACAGTTGGCTTTAACTCGTAATTCCCACTTAGTGTTTGCCAGCATGGTGGTGCCCCCATGGGGCTTTGCCATCTTGTATACAAGGATCGCGTTTATACTGTAGGAGAAGCAAGTGTAAGAGTTGGCAGGGAAGCTGGTGAGCGATCGGATGATAATGCATGGAGGATTATGCGCGTGGAAATATGAACATCTCTGGGAGTTTGTAAACACATTTGTAATGAAGAGTGGGCTTGAAAATCTGTGTGCGAGGAGCTTTTGGTCCTGGTTCATTTCATCTTAATAAAATAATTACGTATCGGTTGATGACTCGAATTCATCTAATTCAAGGTCGCGTTTTAGTTCTTCATCGGTGTTTATTTTTAAATATAACAAGCCGGAATCAATAGTGTGTATTGAAAAAAAAGATAAAATAAAATAAAATTCATTATGTGCAATTACAACGCCCAGTATCGAAGTCTTTCTCAATGATTTGCTCGATTGCCTTCATGCTAATTACACATCAGTGAAATGAACAAGAGGCACTGAAGGTCTGCTTTATAACAAGAACTACATTTATTTCACAAGCTTCCAAAAACAAAATGTAATCATGTCAAGAATATTTTATAAAATACTATTAAAAACAACCAAAAAAAAAAAAACCTATAATGGTAATTCTGTAAAAAGTGACATAGCTCATTTTGTACAGAAGTTCGGGCAAAAGTTTTGACACACGTTCTAATTCCGCGGTCTTTCCTGATTTTTATTTCTTTCTACATTGTAAAAACAATACTGAAGGCGTACAACATATGCAACAATCTCCTTTGAACAGGTGATATTGAGACGTGTCTGTTACTGTACGTGTGCTTTATAAAGTCTTCATAACGGCTCGAATCTGATGTGCTGTTGGTTAATTCTTAGGCTGGTGGCTATACTGTAAATGAACTTTTTCTCTGCAGCAGAGGGAAGTTTTGGCCTGGTCTTCATGAGCAGTGTTGGTGTAACGCGTTACAAAGTTTACTTTTTAGAATACTCGTTACATCGAAAAAGTAATCCGAGTAATCTAACGCATTAGTTCCGCCATTTACTGTAAGTACTCGGTTATTTAGTTACTTTTTCAAAAATGTAATCCGTTATTCAGACAATGTATGTAATCCGTGAGCCAGACAGCAGTCATTCCCAATCCGTTTGTGTGTGTGTGTGTGTGTGTGAAAGTTGTCCTACAAGCCCCCGATGACCCGCCCCCTCTGTTATTCCTGCCGTTATACCCCTATCTCAGCTATGTGATTTGACTATGCGAGGACCGACGCGCGGAAAGATGGAAGCCCAATCACAGCACCAAAACTCGCGGTGAATCATGATGAACCGTACTTACGGCCACCGTGCAACACCGCGTAGGTGAGATAGGAGTATTAGTAGTTAACAGATTATGGGCCAAACTTCGCTGAGTGATGATGGTCGAATAATTATAAAGGTCTTGACTAAAACAATTTTATTTTCATTTTCTGCAATGGAAAAGTACTCTAACTAGAGAGGTTCCTGAGGCATCCAGAGAAGGACCAGCTCCAGCTGGATTCAGCTTTATGATGGTTGGAGCTA
>JAQMYI010000039.1:30732934-30745953 GCA_030014275.1 Clariallabes melas
GCCTCTCTGACTTTATCTCCAAAACATCTAACATGGGTTGTCCCTCTGATGAACTCATTCTTGATCCTATCCATCCTGGTCACTCCCAAATTGAACCTCAACATCTTCAGCTCTGCTACTTCCAGCTCTGCCTCCTGTCTTTTCTTCAGTGCCACTGTCTCTAAGCCACAGCGCATCGCTGGTCTCACCAAGGTCCTGTACACCTTTCCTTTCATTCTTGCTGATACTCTTGACACTTTTCTCCACCCGTTCCAACCTGCCTGTACCCGCCTCTTCACCTCCTTTCCACACTCCATTACTCTGGACTGTTGACCCTAAGTACTTAAAGTCCTGCACCTTCTTTACCTCTGCTCCCTGTAACACATTTAATACATAATGTCTGCTGATTTTTAAATAGCTTTGATCCAAGCACAAATGGACCTTCATTTAACGTTCAGAATGTCAGGTTGTTTCTGTACGGCTACGTTCATGGCCCTGTATACACAGTGTTCTCCGAGAATATTGAAACAGCAAGGTCGATATTTATTTTTTCCCTGTACACTTAAACGAAAGATGAACGAAGAGACGATAGATCAGAATTCCAGCTTTCATTTTCAGATATTTACATTTAGATTTAAACAAGTGAGAACTTTTGTTTGAAAACAATCATCATCTTTTTTTTTTTTTGAGTGATCAAAAATATTGGAACAGATTGCTGGCAGATTTTTCTTTTTTGCCCAATTGTTGTTTCTGTTACAGAGATTGACATACAGTAATTAATAAAAATCATAGACATATTAGTTATATTTGAAAGTCTACACTTGAGATAGCGGGAAAAAAAATCTATTCCGTTATGTACCGCGTTTTTTTGTTGTTGCAGCGATTCATTTATCACTATACTGTGATAAATGAAATTTGTTCAAAAATGTATTAATTAAAAATGAATTTTAAAACTAGGGGGTGACAGTGTGTGTGTGTGTATATATTTTATAAAATCGTCACAATACAAACTGAATTGCAATTTAGATATTGTGATGTAATATATATCCATGGTCCCCTGTATTTCCATTCCTAGTCCACACTACTGTAGGTTTGAGCCAAAAGTTTCACCCTTATAGGCTGCATTTGTTGTTAAAAAGGATAAACCACCATGAAGACCAGAGAGTTGTTCATGGGAATAAGGCAAGCACTTTTTTATGCGTAATAGCTATTTGGGAAAAAAAGTTGGCTGTTCTGCCTCTAAATTTGCTAAAGTCTAAGTTTTATAACACATTTAGATTTTTTTATTTATTTATTTGACTAAGCACACGATTTGACAGACTTTTAAACCTGGTGAATTATGATGATGCATGATAGTGGACAAAAAAAGCTACTGCATAATAGAAACTTGTCGCCATTTGGATCATTCTCCAAATACGCAGAGTTCCCGACCAGCCAAATGTCTTAATTTTTTTTATTTTTATGATGTGTCATTACTTTAAGTCACAGGAGTGATTAATTGTCAGTGATGTCATAAGCACAGGCCATTACACCAGTGACAGCTTACAGCACTGACAAATTTCCATTAAACATGACTTTTCCAAGATGGTGTTAACAGCATCTCTGAGCTGACATCATTAATCACACCAGTGTTAATAAAGTGTTCGATTAAAATGCTGCTTCCTGAGGTGGTTGCGCATTCCTCTGTACTGGGATGGAGGGTGTTTTTTAAATGATCAGTATTATTAAAAACATTTATGATGTTCGTTTACTGTACATATTGGACATACTTTACAGGATGTGGAAGTTAACAAGATGTATTGAGAAAGAGACAAACATCTGCTCAGATCTTCTTAAGTGGCACAACTGGCCCTAAATAAATAGTCAAAGTGATTTGTGTAAATTTCTTGTCTCATTAACAGTAATTGACTCCTAGTCTCTTCTCAGACTGGTTATATTAATATCATCGTTTTCTTTGGTGTGTTTGTGTGTGTGCGTATGCATAGATGGGTCAAAAGGTGATGTCCAAGCAGATCAACACCAGAGAGCCAGTGAAAGGTGTGCTGATGTCATACACCATCACAGACTTGCGCATCCCCGTGTCTTACGAGGTGGGTCTCACGCCCATCACCGCCTTTGGTACTGGAGATACCGTCACCCGGACCATCCAGTACTCTGAGCGTAAGTTCTTACGACATGTTCATGAGACAAAACCAAACATGTGATATCGCTAGTGTGGAGAGGAAGCGCTGGAGACTACAGTATATATTTCTCTATTAACATCTTGCACTTGTATGGTGGATACTTCATACAGTAGTCTGGTGATGTGGTGAAAACATCTATCTTCAGGGCAGATAATTAAAAGATTGAACTATTCCTTAAACATCTGGATCCATGTACATGTTGGTATTAAAATGTTTTTTTTTTTAAACTCCTCCTGCTCTTGAAAAACATGGGTCTGTTTTCCTCCGATTTGCTGAATGTAAGTTCGGCTCATTAGTTCCGAACAGTAGCCTCCACGCGCGGAGCCGTGTGAAAGCAACAGAGTGGAAGAATGCGAGTGCTCCAGTTAACAGCATGTAATTTGTTACCGTCTAATCCAGACGTTTCTTAATTTCCACCCAAGGCTGGTATAAATAAGGGTGAATGTTTCTCTCTTTAAAGCCTACTCATAAATATAAACGCTACTATGCGTTGCGGTGGTAATTAAAATTGCAAACAGGCCTCCCACACACTTGTGAGCTTGAATTAATAGTCGTAAAGTGACGTGTCGAGAGCTGTTCTCCGGAGGAGAAATGATGTGCTGGTAATTATAGGAGAATGTAGAGAGTTCAGAGAATACAAAGAATGATCTGCTAAATAACACGAATATGCAGCTTCTAAATGAGTCAAGACGCAAAAACTTTGCATGGTGCTGTAGGACACTTTTAGTCTCTTGCTGTTCTCAGGTTTTCTGTCCACAGATACAAGCTGGAACCTGGAATATAATTTGAGCATCATCTCATTCTATGCATGATCAGTCCATGTATGTCAGTTAAGCAATATCACACCCGACTATGATTCGTTCGGAGCTAAATAGCCGAGGAGGTAACATGACTGGCGGAGCTGGCGACTGACAATTAGTGTAATTACCAGGTGTGAAAGCGGTTTAAATTTTTACTTGTTCTACCAAAAGGTGAGGAGAATAAACCGTCGTGGTGGTAGACAGTCCTGAGACACCTATAAAGAGTTGCTTTATATTTCTACTTACTGTATACAGCTTTAGAACATCATCAGTTCTGGTAACTTCAGAGTACCGGGTTAAATCCCGCATACAGTTAAATGGAAAGCTAGTGCGCTATGACGGTTGTACTACTCACCAATCCATACACTTAGAAAGAGGTTTGGGACTTATGTTAATAGCTAGTTAGCTTTATAGCTTGTGTTGGAAGCAGTTACTAAGGAGGTGATGTTTAGGACGCCATAATCAGATGTGTTTTCTTGCTGAAAGTGCTTCCATAAATGTGGGTTTTGGCAGGCAGCCGATCTCCCCTCTGTCCAGTTCTCGTACCGAGGAGGAAATAACGAGGAGGATGAGATTGACATTAGTGGCAGTATTAGCATTTTCAAGTTAGAAACTTCTCAACACATAAAAGGTGTTTGATCTACTAATTTTACTAGGAACTCTTATTACGAGGGGTGTTCAAGTCAAAGCGGGACTTATGATAACTTGTGATTGAAGACGTAAAAATGATTGATAACTTGGAAACTGTAAACGCAATCATTCACCAGCACCACTTGCACATTACAGGAACTCGGCTGGGAGTTATCGCAACATCTCCCGTACGGTCCTGACCTCGCCCCAAGCCGTTTCCACATGTTAGGAGTCTGATCCTGGCTTTGGCGTACTGGGAAAACTTTCGACCTCGATGGGCTCCAAGCACGAGAGAAACTCTGGGATAAGTGCATTAGTGCAGCAGGGGATTATAAAGAGAAATAAAGGATTTTTTTTTTACTTTGTCATTCTGCACAGTCAATAATCCCGGTTTGACTTGAACGTACCTCCTATAATTTGGATCACTAGTGATACGCGTTCAGTGGAGTAAATTTCCTTTGTCTAAGAGTTTTTTTTAATGAATTGCTCAGATTTGTCTCTTCATGACTGAAAATGTCACCTTTACTGTTTGCCATAATTCATATTCTAAGTGGATGATATAGTGTACTGTAAAACTTTTTTAGGTTGAAGTTAAGATCAATGTTTAATGCGATGAGTCTTACAGTTATTGGTAGTTTCTGAGAATTTCATCTTGTTATTTTCTCATTCTTTCACAGCCTATACTTATCCAAGACCTTCAGGTAAGACAGATTTCTCTCCCTATTTTTGTTGCCCTCTCTATTGCCCCCCCCCCCTCTCTATCTCTCTATCTCTCTCTCTCTATCTCTCTCTATAGTTCTGTTTAATTAAATTCAACATGGCTCGGCTGGCAGCCCGCTGCCAGAGCTTTGCCAAAGTGCTACAATTATAAAAACATAGACTAAAACAGATTGGAGGACAAGTGGAGCAATTTGCAGAGCACGGCAGGATGCGAATCGCTGTGTATTATGTCAAACCGCACACACGCACGAAAAGAAGAAAAAAAAAATACCAACCAATTTTAAAAAGGAATATAAACAGCTACGCAGGGAATCAGTGAACACTTGGTGGAATTAGGTACATAACTTCTTTTCTTCTCTCAAACAATTTTAACAAGCGGAGTCACGCGTAACAGAGGAACATGAGAACTCTATTTAAGATTTGTAAAAGCGCCTGTGGGAAAATATTTCTTCTCCTGCATGGATCTGACATTACAGCTTTTCTGCATGCTAATCGTGTTTAACGCTGCATTTAAATGGGAATCGTACGCGAGTGGATATCCCTGTCCTCTCTCAACTCTCACACACTCATTTTTCTATTTCCTTATCGTTCTTTCTAAAGAGCCGCAGGTCATCATCATCTGCTTTTTCTATCTTTAATACACCCACGCTTCTATATTACCACCCACATGCGTTTCTCATCTCTCACTCCTCTTTTTGTCTATTTCCATTAGATCACGTGTGTGGTTTCGAGGATGTGCGCATTTGTGGCTTCTCCCAGGATCGCAGTGACGTGTTCGACTGGACCAGACAAAATCATTTGAGTCAAAACCCCAAGCGCTCGGTCAACACAGGGCCTGACACTGACAGAAGTGGGACCAAGGAAGGTAAACACTCTGGTGTATGCACTATATAGAGGAATCAAGGCTACATGCACACTAAAGGGAGTATTCTAGGCAGAGAGAAATGCATAAACGCAGGAGTTTCCTGAAAACAAAAATGTGTGTCATTTATGAGCATTTCTGTCCGTATGTTTACAATTTTTGATATGATGATCTCATTGGCTTGAGCACGTTGTCAGCAATGCTACGTTCACATTACAAGCCACGGTGTCAACTATCGATTTTTTTTGATCAGACCAGATTTGCATGTCATGATAGTAATTCATAATTAATTATTAAGTGAATTTTATCTGACACTTATGTGGAAGCATCTGTCCTCTGAAACGCGACACATGCACACATCGACACGTTTTTGGCCACACCGAGTTATAACACATCATATGTGTGCAATTCCGCATGTGCGTAAGTTAAAAGTAACATGAAATGCCACATGCATGACCATGTTTCAGATATACATCCGATATAGGACCATGGACGACTTTAAAGTCAGAATTCTGAGGATAAAAAGGCAGAATTCTGAAAGTAAAGTCAGAATTATGTGTTTAAGGTCGGAATTCATAGATTAAAGTCAGAATTTAGAAAAAAAAAAGTTAGATTTATAAAAAAAAATGCAGAATTCTGAGATTAAAGTCGGAATTCCAAGTTTAAAGTCGGAATTCTGTGAAAGACTTCAGAATTCTGGAAAAAAAAAAACAATAGTATTTTGAGATTAAATTCGGAAATTAAATTAAGTTTGAATTCAAAACTTTGAGATTGCACTCAAATATATATATATAAATTTTTTATTATTATTATTTTTTTTAATGGTGGCTCTAATCCTCTTCCATACGAAAGATCCGATCTGAATAGCATCAGATTTGTGTGTTCAGACAGCCCGAAAAAATACAAATTAAAAAAATAATCAGATGAGAGTAGGGTAAAAAAAAAAATGCACTTGAGTCTCTTCAGGCTGGTAAAATTGACGCAGCTTTATTTGACTTTTCAGTCCACATTTTCTGTCCCTCATCTTTTGAAATGATTGTGTTTGAGGCGGGAAAAAAAGTCAGAATTCTGAGATTAAAGTCAGAATTGCGAGTTTAAAGTTAGAATCTGGGGTTTAAAGTAGAAATTCATAGATTAACGTCAGGATTTTAAGAAAAACAAGGTAGATTTATGAGAAAAAGGCATTTCTGTCCCTCATCTTTTGAACTGCTTGTGTTTGAAGCTGGTGGTTTCAATGCTGTTTTAAAAAAAAATCCACCTTGGTATTTGAATCCACCGGAGCCGGTCCTTTCTGCAGGATTGACTGAATGTGAATCGTACATTAACTTCATTCAAAGAATTAATACATTTTCTGATTCAAACGTCTTAAATCCCAGCCTTTCCAAATGGATTGCATTTAGTGCTGCGCTTATTATCCAGCCTGAGTTTCAATCACAAAACAATACGGTGCTTAAGTGGATTAGTGACAGATTTGTGTATTTGAATTCGTCACAAAGTCTTTCCCTTTAACTAGAGCTACAGTAGATCAAGGAAAAGATGAAAACGTCAAGCTGAGATTAGTTTAACAGACACCGGAGGCAGATGAAAGTTAGAAAAATATTAATTCCAACTCGTACTGTCTGTGTGTCTTTATAACAGGTTATTACATGTACATAGAGACATCACGGCCACGTCTGAAAGGAGATAACGCACGTCTCCTGTCTCCGCTTTACAACGTCACGGCGGCTCGAGGTCCCTCGGGCTCCAGCAGAGTCCCGTACTGCGTCTCCTTCTTTTACCACATGAACGGAAAACACATCGGTCAGTACCACATCACTGCACAGAGGAAGACAGAGAGAGAGAGGAGTGTGTGTGTGTGTGTGTGTCTGTGTGTGTGTGTGTGTCTTGCCTGAGAGACAGTGAACGAGATGGATAACTTATTTTGAGTGTAAAAACATTGAGCTGTAACTTAAAATGACATCTATTTGGCCCTAGTGGTCTACGATAGCTAGGTGTGTGTTTGTGTGTGTGTGTGTGTGTGTGTATATGCGCAATTGTCTTTTTTGCTGTTTGGAATCTTTCCAGAGACGAATCCATCGAGGAGGAGGACATCTGTCACCGTTCTGTCACACTAATGTTGTGCTTGGAGATGTGTGAGGCAAAAACACATACGTATACACACACACACACACACACACTCACACACACACACACTCACACAGTTGGTGCTTGGAAGAAAAGTGGAAAGAAAGAAAAACCGTTTGTCGCTGTTGCAGTTGGTACATCCTTGTGCCCCTGTCAAATTATCAACCCTGCCTGTTCTGTCACATCAAGGGTGTGTGTGTGTGTGTGTGTCTGGAGGTGTTTATATAAAAAGTCTATATTAAGGAGTATGGTGCAGCCTCATATACCCAGTGTGTAGGTGTGTTACAGCCTATGGGAAGGTGTTCGATGTCAGTGTCGTTTTATTTGGCGATATTTGTCCCATTATCCGTCTCATTATCCGTCAGTCTGTTTCTCATGTTACAGTATGTGTGTGTTAAAGGAATTCCTTCGCCTCCAGCACTGCACCTTAACAAAATGTAGAATGATATGTAGAATATCCTAAATCCTGAGCACACCCTGACCTCGGTTTAGTATCGCGTGACTTCATTAAGTCGGCAGTAAAAGGTCAGCGCATGAGCGGAAAAATAGTAATAAACTGCTGTATATTTATTAGTGTAGTGATTTATTTTAATCCTCGCCACCTTCCTTCTCATTCTTCTCATATACTGTGTTTTTATCGTATTATATTTGACGGCAAAACAAGATTTAAGGCTTAAAGGGCTTAAAGGCAAGTGATTGCGCTCAAGGTTTAGCCGCTGGCTCAAACGCTGCTACTCAAGAAAACCCTGGCAGCGTCGGATGTGTGAACGCTGCACTGCTGATTTTAACGTTGTGCCATAAAACCAACTCAAAGTGATAGGGTTTTTTTTTTTTTCTTTTCCCCAAGTCTGTCTTAAATCAAAATGGATGTCATATAAGTACATTATCAAACATCTCGGTTGTTATAAATTTTCCTGCCATGAAATTTGTCACCCGGAAAAGCAAGCAAGGCAAAAGTGTATGCAAATCTGCTTTAGCAATAATTCCGTTCGATTTAATTCAGTTTGTCAGAAAGCAGCTTTACAGAATAGAAAACAAACAAACATGGAATTGGGTATGAAAAGTGTGAGGGATTATTCCTGATCTCCCACCCCTGCCCTCCTGCTCCCACCTTCTCCACTGTTCACATAACCATCCTCTTCAGACTCAAATATGAGGAACCTACCAACTTAGACTGAAGAAGCTACTGAAGAAGGATAACTAATGAAACGTAAAGACCTAACTAGAAAAAAGTCCTCACCTGGATGACCGAGAGTCCTCGCAGACAGCAAGCCGAGAGCGACGGCGGCGAGGAACAACTCCCTGAGATAGGAATAGAGAGGAACCTTGAGAGGAACCAGGTTCCTCAACAGGGAACCCATCCTCATCTGGATGATGGCAGAAAGCAGGGATTGATCTGTAGTCATACTGTGAGTTAGGAGGCTGAAAGTTCAGTATAATAGGAGAGGAGTTTAAGTTAATATTTAGTCCACATTCATTGTTGGAGCCTCAGTTACAAAACTGAATTATTAAGTTATCAGAGAACAATGCAAGTTCAGCTGAGACTCACATGACGCTCCTGAAGTCCCTCCGAGCTACATCGAGTTGGTGTCTTACAGAGTTACAGTGTATTTAGTACAAATTTACACGTTTTTGTTTCTCCAAAACTAGCAGTACGGCTAACCAGAACTCACCATGTGTCTATTTCCAGACAAAGAAACGAGTTCGAAAAAGAAACCGAAGCTCAGCTGAACCTTGGAACTCATTTTTACATGGAACGAGGGTTGTTCAAAAAACTGTCCCTTTATGATCCCTCCTAACTCAACTGTAAATACGAGTTACCTTCCTTTTCTAAACATTAACACCAGTTGCCTCGCTAACTCTGAGTGCGCAACGAAAGAACAACAAATATGTGATGTTTAAATGACACGGATCACTGTTTGCATGAAACGAGATAAAACCTTCAGACGTGTGTATAAATACAGATTTCAGTCATTCTTCTGTCTGGCTTTTGTTTTTGTTTAGCAGTGCATCCGAGTGTGTTTTCCCGCGTATCGCTAATTATCCTTGAGTCACTTCAGTTGCACTGACAGATTCTCCCCGTGTGTGTTTGTGTGTTTGCGTGTGATTACACTCTATGCTTAATGATCTCTCTGCCAGCTGTCAGTTGACAAATTAAGAATTGTCCATGTGCACGTTGCGGTGTTTTAGTTAGCAGTGTTTGTTTGTGTGTGTGTGTGAGAGAGAGAGAGAGAGATTTGTTTCTGCGTGCGACTGAGTGTGTGCGTGCGTCCTGTTTGACGGCAGGGTCACACCAGGCCGGCGTCTGATTTACGGCGATGCGAGGGCGCTATCAGTCACTCTGTAGACCCTTCATCACACGGTACTCCATCAGAGTGCTATATCCAGCAAACAGATCTTCCATCCATGTCAAAACACACACGCACGCGTCCACACACACGGTGACTGATTTATGGATGGGCTTTGAAGTCATATGCCTATGATCTACAATCTCCTCGATCCCACAAAGCATAATGCATGTAGTGAATTCAAGAAGTCGTTTTTTTTTTTTTAACACTAAAGTACACTAAATCTAGACAAAACTTGTTTTGCCAACTTTTTCTCTCTTTCTTTAAACACATTCAGCTCTTTACCACATGCTACATTTAATTAACTTTTCAACCCTGTGATCCCATACAACTGATTAGAAATAAATGGACGTCCATTGGCCGGTTGAGTTTCCTGTTTTAGTGGTTAGCCGTCACCTTATGTCTCCAGGGTTGAGGGTTCAAATCTCGTCTGCATTGTGATGTGCTTGATGGGTTCCCCCTGGGTATTCTGGTTTCCTTTGAGAGTCCGAAGAATAAATGAAGGTTGTTGATTGCCATTTCAGAGTTGTCCTTGTTGATCGATTGGCTGTTTCAACATGTTTAAGTGGTATACAGTAGATATAATGCATGCATGGAATACTTGCAATAATGCAGCAATAATATTGCTGATAAATCTAGCTCACAGCCCACCGAACTTCTGCTACTGTAAGTACGTTAGCATAACGGAGCGGTGTTCCGATCAGGCTTTTTGGGGCTAATTTCATGATCAAAGAAATCAGAATCTTTCAAGAATGATCACTAATGACTACTTTATTTCCTTTTTTATGAAATAGTGAGTTCTCTTTTATTATTTCATGTTTATTATGAAGAAACCGAAACAAATAGAATCGTCTGTGCTCGGCTAAAGAGCATATCAAGAGGCCTGATATACACACACTTTATACGTAACGTGCAGCACACGTTACAACAAAGCTCAAACAATGATTAACAAAACTGAACTATCTAATTAGATCTACTCTAATCTAAACCAAACGTTTTTAAATAATCACAAACATCAGTCACTTTGTATTTGGCGAGCCAATCATGGCTACTCATTAATACGCAACGAGGGCAGGCATTTCTTTATAAATAATGCAATTTCTGCGTTTTTATGTCCTCTTATCATCTGGATTGGGTGCAGCCGTGCTGAATAGTCGCTCTCCGCCGGCCCACATGCGTGGAGATGTAAGGTTAACCCGGGCTGCCTCGGCCAGAGCTCTCATCATTATTATTTTTGTGATGATGGTTTTAGTCTTTTACACTACGCTGGAGGCTCAAGCCGTTTGAGGTCTCGTGCTGTAGGGGGCTGAGTGAGGGGCGATTTACAAGATCTAACTGCTGCCTTTGTGGATAAAATTTCATTCTCGAAATACTTTTTACGCTGCGTTGTTAAGTGGCGAATGGGGTTTTGGCAGACATTTTCACCCATGTCTGCCAGGAAAAAAAAAAACTTTGCATATTGCAAATTTGACGACTTTTATAGACTTGGTAATATTCCCAGACTGGCGACGGTACTGTATGTTGATGTGGCTGTCGACTCATATATTTTACATCATCACAATATCAGTTCATGTGACCGCCCTGCTGAGAGTCAACCGATCTGTAAAAATAAAGTGAACATCGTCCGATTCCAATTGGCGGCCAATCAATCAGAGAACCACTAGCATCAGGGTTTGCGACTAAGCGAACATACAGTAAGGTAACACATTTAAACATGGATGGATCCGTCCAACCATCCATCTATAAACCTCTGTACCGTGAAGGCCAATGGTGACCATTGTAGTTATGCCCAGTTTATGAACCTGGAGGAACCTCCAGTCAACATTCACAAATGCTTTCACACACTACGGGCAATTTGTGAACACCAATTAGTCTAAACTGCATATCTTTAGACTGTGGGAGGATACCAGCGTACCTGGTGGAAACCCACCAAGTACAGAACATGCAAACTCTATATACACAGACCCCGAGGTGGGAATCGAACCCGGACCCTGGAGGTGCAAGGTGACAGTGCTAGTCACTGAGTTGGGTTGCAATATTCTTAAGCAACATCTTTATTTTATCAAAAGTGGAAAATCAAGTGCTTGTAATATGAATGAACAAATTTGTGAACCCCCAAAGTGTGAGTGTGCACTGTCGAAAAGGTTAAAAAGTTAGCTTTCTTTCATTTCGCTGTTTTGTACTTGGAATCACTGCTTTGATTTCTCTTCCCGATGCTTTCCTCGTTCATTTCGAGATCCTGCGCTATAATTATCTGCCATTTGCTCCACATTCGGCAGAGACATCCCTCAGATTCTCTCAGCCTTCTGAAAAGCGGTCACACTTTCTCCTCGGGGCCTGCACCGCTGCTGATTTCAAAGCATATGTTTTATTAATTCCATTACTATTTAAGAGACTGAAAAGAGACAGCACATCCTTAATGAAAATTATAATCGAAAGAAGAGGCACGTTAATCACAATCAGAATCACCCGAGGGTGCTCATTTCACAAACGCCACACATGCACATACGTGTCTTAAACACACACACACACCACCGGCATGCATCATGATGCTGATGAAATAAAAGGACCCAATATTTTGCCTCAATGAGGTTGTGTGTAAGGTTTTTAAAAAGATCTGTCGTGTTTATAATTTTTTTTTTATCCTGCACCGATAAAGGAATCCACTGCCCCTCAGATATGTTCACTGTGTGTCCAGTGTAAGGGGGAGAAAACCTGATTTACCATTTAACCCCAAATTCTTGCCCAAGCAACACCCCTTTGTGCACTGCTGTCATAAGCATCCTCTTTACCGAGCGTCAAATCTCCATTAGCATCGCTAATCACACTGAGAAGTGGCATCATCTGTGCTTAAGCCCGGCGTTGGCTCATGGCCAGCACTGTGTACATAATCTGCTAATGATTAGCTTAAGCGTTGGCATGTGGGCAGCTCAGTGAGCACAGACTCCAGACTTTAGAGTGAAGCAAGGCTGTCTAAGCCCTCGTTGCTCAGGGCTTCCCACAGAGAATCAGGCATCCCTGTTAGCAAGCAAAGATCTCAAAGGTGCGCCAGCCATGCAAGGCTAACATTAACAATGTCCTAAATTAGCACAGTGAGAAACGGTTGTGCATGGCTGATGATACCTTAAATCTAAGACAACAGCCTCTGAGAATTTCAGGAAGAAAGCCAGCGGATCTACAAACAACAAAAAGGAAAAAAAAACAAAGATGAATGCTGGCTGTGTTCTGCAAATTCTGCAAATGTGGCCAAGCCAAGCCAGTCAACGTTTCTGGATTTGTTTTTTAATCCTTGGCTGTTCTTCTTTGTCTTTCGACTGTTCCCTTTCAGGGGTCGCCACAGCGAATCATCTGCCTCCATCTAACCCTATCCTCT
>JAQMYI010000039.1:30774393-30784905 GCA_030014275.1 Clariallabes melas
TATATAAAATACACACACAAACTCTCACACACACATAATAAAAACCATGTGTGCCTCTGTCAGAGTATACACATTATGGGCAAACTGGTCATCATAACATTATATGCTATGAAACAATCATATATTCATTTATTTTGACCCAGTATTATTCATGATCATTATGCAGTGTCTAATCACTGAGCTTCTAGTGTGAGATTAGATTTCTGACGCCATGTTTCGTCACATGGTTTTCCTCATTCTTCAGCCTTTGCTTGTAAAATTTGCTCACATTCATAGTCAATCAATGCATATTTATCTTAAGAAGCTATATTTCTTGTATCTGCTACATTCCGGTTAAGGTGTTGACTCGCATCTCAGGTCATTGTTTTTTTTTTTTTTTTTTTACAGTTACGTAGCAAGTACAGAGCCTTTGAGATTTCTCTTTTGCTTCTGGTTCGGGCCGACTGAACGTCACAGGTTTTTAGGCAGGTGTGTTACTATTCGTGCTCACTCTCGGCCATTAATCTTAATAAATGAAATGTTTCTGGAGCAGAATAATTGGACTTGAAAAAGAAAATGATTGAATGGAATTGTGCTGGATTACTCTGTAATGTAAAAAAAAAAAAATCTAAACCAAATATGAAAAAAATTGGGATAATTTGGATGCCCTGCAAGTGTTGCTTTTAACTTTTTCAGTTCAGAAAAAAAAAAATATTATTAAGTATTAAGTACTTAAGACTTAATATTAATAAGTACTAGCCAATAATATCACAAAATAAAGTAGCTTAAAGTGATGTTAAAGATTATGTAGCAGCCCAAATTTTACAGTTAATTTAAGTGTATAAGAATTCAAATCTTAAATAAGAATCTTTACATTTATGAAGCCAATAAGCCAATTCTTCACATAAATAACATAAATTCCTTTCAAATAAAGTTGGGTGGCATAACGTTTGTCATAGGTGGCTATTAAGAGAATGAAAGTAGTCATTAAGTCTAGTTAATACAGAAATGTAAGTCACTTTTTCCAATGGAATTTCGATTCCTCACTCGTGTTTTCTTTCAGATCTTCACCGCCGACCCAGCGTGCTCCGGGTTTGGACTCCGAGTCATATTTGTACTGCTTATTAATTCACAGTATTTTTCCAATACTCATTTTACATGCATTCCAAATATCAACCGCTTCATGTAAAGCTTATACAGTACCAAGCATCATCTAGACATTTCATGTACCTCAGTAGATGTTAGGCTAGCACTGAGAGTCCAGATTACACATACAATGTGTATTAAAGTGAAGGAATACATTAACACATCTTTTTAATCTCAAGATTTTACGTGGGTTAACATTCAGTTTGTATTTGTGTATTATTATTATTCATATCGTCATGCTGTATTCGAGGAACTCTGTGCATGTGCAATGATTGCATGTCATATCACATCACGTCGTGACACGTGTGTGCATGTGTGAGAAAGAAATACATCTTTGAGGCTGGTGCATTAAAATAGCAAGGGGTGGAAATGATCATTATGCAACTGTAAAGAGTTGGATAAGTGGGTTAGAGAGAGTGTACTGTATCTTATTCTTGGTTCATTGCTAATGGCACTTTCCTTTCTTTTATCTGCATTTCTGTTTTGCATCATTTCTTCCCCTCCTACTGAAACGTCTCTCGTGGTTACAGAAGGTCAATTTCGTTCCATTGAGGTAAATGAGTAAATGGGGCTCGGAAAAATGCACCGTCATCCGCCCCAAATGGCTGTTGCATGAAGTATGAAGAATGAGTTTCGCTTTGTACAGCAAACGCACAAAAATGTATGCACACAACCTCTAAATGACCTTAAGTCATGTGAAATCAGAAAAATCAGCACTGACAAACTCCCTTTAAATGATTCAGTGGTTTTACGACTTGTACTTCCAAGCTGAGATTGATTTCCTGTTACAAACACGGAGGCGTTTGATCCACACACTAACTGAAAGGTTGAATTATTTCGGGTTATTTCGCAGACACACAATGGTACAGTCTGCAGCCTACTCTACATCTTTGCATTGGAACGGTTGTGAGCGTGTTTTAAAAGGCATCAACATGCACCTTTTTTGGAACACAACTTCAGTTGGTGGTTGTTAAATAAAATGGTACAAGAATGAGAATTTTATTGACAAACATACGCATTAGAGACTGAGCAGTTTTTTTTACTTGGAAACACCTGTACGCATGCACAATCAGCCAATGATGTGACAGCAGTGCATAAAATCATGCAGATACAGGTCAAGTGCTTTATATTAATATTTACATAAAATTCTTTTTCTGTTCTGTGTGCAACATGATTTGGTCTTCAGCTAATGTAGCCCATGTGCTGCTTTTTTGAGATGCTTTTCCGCTCCTCACAGTTATAAAGCATGGTTACTTGTGTTACTGAAGCCGTCCTGTCAGCTTGAACCAGTCTGCTCATAATTTAAAATTTTTGAATCATTAAGGCATTTCCACCCACAACACCATTCTTGTCACTCCTTGTTTTTATTAGAATTTTTTTCACCCCATTCCCCATTGTAAAAATCGCAGGCAGATCCTTTGGGCGCTGTAAAGTGCACGATTGGGCCTCCATGAATCAGATTTGTTTCTCCGGTGCATTCCATGGATGCTTGGTTGTATTGAGATCTGGGGAGTTTCGAGGACGGATCAACAACCTTTATCATGCATGCATCATTATGTACAAATTATGTACACTATTTTCAAACATAACTTAAACATTAATGAATAGATAACGTTACAGAAGAATATTTGAATGCCAGACCAATTTTCAGGTGGCTCCCAGGTTTGGCATGAAAATAGAAGCACGCTCAGTAAAACCTAACCGCTGTTTTACTTACAGTACTGAGCACAAGTCTTGAGAACATACAAAAAAAGAAAGAAAGAAAAAGGCAAAAATGCATTTTTCAACAGAAAAGAAACGTCTATAAAGAACACTAAAGAGGTCAATATTTGGTGTGAAAACTTGCTTGAAAAATAATCAGTAGTGTAAAATGCAGATTTGTGCAGTTTTATAAATAAAACAGCTGGTAGGTTTTACTGTGTGTGCTGGAGAATATTCCAGAGTTATTCTCGTAACCTTCACAATTGCTCCTTTCTATTTTCATGTAAAACCCATGAGCCTACATAAGTTTTTTTTTTTTTTTTTCGTTTTCATCTGAAAACTGATTGTCTACATACTAATGAAGACATGATAAATATATATAACAAAAAATGGTTTAAAAAATAACATGGTGCTTAAGACTATTGCACGGAACGGTACGTCAGAACGATTTTATGCATTGCACCGCTATAGGTAAGGATACGATAAGGATGCGTTCCTGAATGTGAAGTCTAAAATGGACTGTTAGTGTATATTTGAAACACGCCGTATCAGTTCAGTAGTTTGTTTAATTTCATTATGTTCATCATGTCCTAGTGTAGAGCCCTAAAATAATATTAATAATAATAAAGAGAAAAAAAAGTCACGGTTTGTCATTTGCATCATGAATTAAAATTTGCAAAGGAAACAGAGCGAAAAAACACATTTTAAATTAACATACACAGGCTGTCACATCTTTTCTGACTTTCATACATTTTTGTACCGTGAGTGCTGAAAAAACATTGCAGATCATGGCCATGCTCATTGTGTCAACCGCAAAAAAGACAAAGAAAGAAAGAAATATAAAAAAAAAAATGTGAAATCCTGTAGTGAAACTTCCTGGTTCCTCACACACATGAAAATGAAGCAATCACACCATGGTTGTACCGTATGTCCTTATATTAGATTGGTCAGAGTGTGTCTCAGAGCCTGAGTGAGAATGATATTTTCTTTTCGTTATTGTCTTCTTTTTTTATTTTTTTAAGATGTTCCGGTGCACAAGTGCTTGAGAAGCTTGTAGTGCTGGCCGTTGTATATTCTGTCATGTAATAAACTATTTTAGAAGCAAATATATTTGAAATATGAACCCAAATAATAAATAAATAATCATAAAAGAGCAAAAGCTTTTTTTGCCTTTTTTATGCAGCAAAACAACATCGCATTAGCTCATTTCATCTCCTTTTCTCTAAATACAGCTTTGGTATTCGGTAATGTCATCACAATCAAGTATCACACACAAATAAACGAGAAAACAATCAGAATAAATAAATAAAGCACAAACACGGAATCCCATGGGTTCACACTGCATTTGTTAATCGCTGCCTAATTCACACCCTGCTTTGACATTATTAACGCTGACTTTAGAAACAAGTTGAAGCCATGAGCAGTTAGCAACGGAAAATCATTTCTCAAATGCTTGTGTTTATGAAACTGGTGAGAACTGTCTGTGATTGTTGCCACAAATCTGTCTCAGCGCACACTAACAGGTAAAGTCTTTTTTTTTTTTCTGTAATGCAATTTGACTTTCCGTTCACAAGAATTCAGCACAGAAAATGCACTTTTTAATCCTGCTTTGTGCATAAAAATTTGATTATGTACTCATTTGCACATACTGTAGTGTGCGTATGGAAATTCTCTTAATAATAGCTATTAGTTTTTACTGTTGATTTTTTTTTTATCATGCAACTTCACCAAGAGTTAAGTTGTCTCCATTCATAAATTTTTTTTCGACCACATTTCTTCCACGAACTTGACCGTTCAGCACAATCTTCCCAGGATTTAATGTGTTGAATTGTTGTTGACCCAGTTCCAGTACTACTAGTCTGAATAAGTTAAAAAGAAACAGTTATGAATTTCAAAATTTAAAAAAAGTTTCACTAACAAGTAAAAAAAAATTTAAGATGGAGGAAATTATTTCTCTGTATGCTTGGGAAAACATGCTACTGCTGCTGTGGAAACCAGAGAAAAGACGGGAATTACCTAAATGTCACGGGTTGGACTCAGAGCCTTCTGTTTCGTTTTGTTTTTTTAATCGATATCATTATGGATAAAAAAAGGACCTTTCAAAAAAAGAATTAAAAGTGCTAGTGTGGTGAAAACATGAAAACAAAAACAGTATTTTAAAGAAGATCTTACTATACTATTGTAATGTATTCAGATACTGTACCAAAAGTAGTGCAACACTGGGCAGAACCCAGTTTATTTTTTAATAAACAAATACACGTTGTTCACATACTGGTTATATAATTCGTCCTCTATCTAAAGGTACTACTCAGCATAGTCTCCATCACAAGCCATGCATTTCAACTGTGGCAGGGGCCATTTTTAAAAATGAGTTAACGATAATGCAAATGTTGAGTTATGCTTATTTTGCATTACTTTTGGTACAGCCCTTGTATTAACTGCAGATGCAAAAGCAGATGGCAACAAAACTCTTCCAATTTTAAAGCTGTGTTAACATATACAATTGACCAAAACACAGTATTGGTGCTGATTTTATATATATATATTTATATTTCTTTCTTTCTTTTTTTTAGGTTATACATATACAGTAATACAGAACATGTGTGTGCCAAAGTAGCTGCTTCTGAAGTTTATGCAACATTTAAGTGACCAATCCTGCTTCCCTAAAAATTTTCAGTTGTTAACTTAAGCCGTTTTGAAGAGATTATTGAATTTTTTTCCCCCAAATTGGCAATTTTTCAGCGTTATACTGTCTTACCTTAAACAATAATAATTTTAAATGCAAATTTCTAGCCCATAACATTTTTTGCTTAAATTGTTTTTTGGTAAAAAAAAAAAAAAAAAAAAAAGCTTAAAAAGCAAAAAATCTGTAGTGTCCGTAACTGGCCAACTTTCAACTGAATGACAATTAAAATCAATTAAAGATTTAAATCCATAAAGTTTTACGGACACTACATAAAATGGCATAAAATTGTATTATAATCCTATCTGAAAATTCATCCTTTCACCTAGGCGAGACACTTTTAAGCACTAATACCATGTTTTGGCCGATTTTATCTTTTGGAAGTACAGTTTGATTATAAGTTGAACATTGGTCTGGAAATTTGCTTTATATATTTTTTACCAATTGCCAAGCATTGTAGTATTCTTTAATAAGTCTAATTTCAGATCACATGAAATGGTACTACATCAACCACTGTGGCCGTGTGCTTTGTTTAATCCTGTGCCATCAGGTGTTCCTTGAATTCCTAGGGTTTCCAATTTGCACAACTTCACCACTTGGGAGCTGAAAAAAGAAAGAAGCAGAAAGCAGCCCTAGGAGGGGGTGGAAGTCCTGAACAGTTTTGAGGAGGACACAATAATTCCTGTCTTAACTCTTGCCTAAACCCTTACATCTGTATAATACTAGTCAGATTATATTTGTTTGTTTTTGTGCTTTGTTTAAATTTAATGGCTTTTGCTATAATGATCCAAAATAATAATAATAAGAAAAAAATTAATACATTTTGAGAACCTGGTGTGGGAGGAAGAGATGCTTCTTGTAGAGTGTCATGTCAGAACAGGGGCTGGATGTCATGCCCAGCTACAGGCCGAGGTGATGAAGTCCACCCACAAACCTTTATATAGACAAAGGCCACCACATGTGACTTTCCTTGTTGGCAGATGGACAGTTGATCTGAAGTTAGTATAGCTGCCATTCGGTCAAAAATAGCACCACAGGGCCCGTACCGTTCACAGACAGGAACACTCCCCAGCTCATTATAAGATGTAATATCAGTGAAATGACCCTGGTGAGAAATCCCTGTTTGAACCACCAGTGCCTTCAAGACAAATACATGCCAGAGTGATCGCTAGTGAAAACGCAATTTTCAGCGATATCCATTTTAATTTGTCATCCTGCATAGGTGGGGCCCTTAGGGGAATCCAGCTCAAGCAGGAGGCTCTACAAACCCCCTAATGTTTGTTTGTGATGGATGGAGGTGCCTTGTTCATTTTAGAAATGTGGCAACAAGCCTATGAGTCCCTTGAGAAATACCACCTATGGTGCTGTGATGCCTGGCATGTTGGGACTTGATGGGGCTTTTATGTCTCTGAAGAAGAATCAGGAAGCCGGCAGTGAACAGGTTCTAGTGAATGAAGTGAACGTTTGCAGAACAGCATCCTTAAGGCTGATCTGCTAGAGACTTTTGAGTTCAGCTTTGTTGCCTGGACGAGGTCAGAGTCCTCTGTTGGTCCTTCAGGCTGAAGAGCGAGATACAAAATACGACTTCCCCTCCAAGACGCCAAGTTGGATATTCTGACCATTAGGAAGAGCAGTAGTGGATACCGAGGTCTTGCTGGCCTTCTTGGAGCTACAAAATTTAATAAAGTTTAATTTAAATGTCTTGAGTTGGCGCTGGTGAAAACATCTCCTTCCACCTTGCCAAACCTTTTTCAGCGCTTTGCTGCCAATTTTAATTGTGGAACCCGCTTCCACTGATAGTCTCAGAAATCCTTCGAATCTACAGCTGTTTTTAAAAGCATCAATGACTTTTCTTGCTTAAGAAGAAGAAATAGCTGCACAGCTTCGTCTGTAAGTGCCTCTCGCTCAGACTCAACACTAATTAGACTTTTCTAGTTCTGCCTGATTGAGTTGTGATTGAAAACTTTAATTAGGCGATTATCTCAAGCTCTGTCGTTATGCTCTCAGAAATGCATGATGAACATGAGTGCACTAATAACTGCTTTTGTAGGGAAATTCACGAGCTGTGGTTCTAGCCATGGCTGATTGGTCCGCTATCTGTTCCTCCTGATTTGTATGCACAGCTATAATATACACCTCGCAGTAGCGTTATGATGAACATGCAAAGACTTGCTTTCTCACCATCCACAAAGTTTTATCAAATGATGTTTAAAGATTTTAATCTGTTTTTCTTCCCATCCTGATTGGTAGTTTGTCATTAAGAAAGTTGCCTATAGACAAATCCAAGTTGTTACAGGGTGGCCTCTTGGTTTCCTCCAGGTTATCCAGTGTCCTCCCACTCAAAGCACAGGAGCTTAGGAAAGGCATAGTCTCATATCTCCTATAGTTTAATACTGTACATAATCCAGCTTTTGTAACTGCAGTCACATGCTGTAGACATACTTATTTCTATCTACATACTGTTTTATTCTCCTGTGTTGTGTGCTTGTGCATATTTTAATGTTTTACCGTTTTAACAGCCTACGCTCTCATTCCTTCTTGTGCTGTCCGTGATAAATGACAGCTCAAAAGCGTTTCCCTAACAAGCTGAATTTCCCTAATGGGAATCCCAAGACTTTAAAATAAGTTCATCTTTCCCCCTGTGATTATGCAGCAAGTTTTACAACGTGTGTCAAAATAATTAATTTCTACACGTCATTAGGTTGTAAGCAAAACACTGTAGTATGATATATGAAAAGCATGATACAGTATCAGATTGCATAGTTAACTTGTTAACTTTATTTTAACTTATAAAAGGTTATATTTTACCTTGAGAAATATAATGGACAAAGTGTTCGCAGAAAAAAGTCCTAGAAATAAAGTCAAAACTGGGACTTTTGAATGACAAAACACGGTTATGAGCATAAAAACGTCCTTTATTTCTCTATATAATCCCCTACTACACTAATGCACTTATCCCAGCATTTCACTAGTGCTTGGATACCATCAAGTTGGAAAGCATGATGGAACTGCCTGCTTCACGTCTGAAATGCTGGCCTCCCAGGAACTCCTTTAATGGCCCAGATATGTGGAAATGGTCAGGACTGTAGGTTAGGACTGTATGGTGGATGTGGCAATAACTTCAGGTGGTGTTGGTGAATGATTGTGTTTACAGACATCTGCGTCTCTTTACAACTTATATGTAGATTTTAAAGGATCAGTCGTTCCAATCTCTGCAGTGGGCTCCGAGCCATCTCGGCCAGGATCAAAATTCATTGATATACAGTCTTGAATACATGAGAAATTTTTATCCCAGGTCTTAGTTTGACTTGAACGCCCCTTGTTGATGTTGGTGATGGCAGTTGAATTCATTCATTGAATAATAACCATAAGTATAATAACTAATATATAATAAATAAGTAAAAAAAAAACCTCCTGGGCTAACTTCACTTTTTGTAATTTACACTTGTATTGGCGTAATAGTGTACAAACTCATTGCACAGCTCTGTTCTCACTTTATTAACAGAGATTTGCTGTCTCTGTCCTGCTTCACACCTTAACCACCCACGCTACAGCTCAATTTTTACAAAACGAATGCCTCTAAACGCTACACGGTTAGGCTCACCCGGCCAGTCGCGCACCCAAATTGAAGAGCAATTGAGTTTCTAACAAGACTCCGGAGCTCTGTCCAGCATTGACAAGCTATTTTAAAAACACAACCATTAAAACCCTGTGTGGCCCACCACCCCGATCTAAATTGCTCTCGGTTCTTCTCAAGAGAGCTTCACACGCAGCAGAGATTAGAAATGAATCTGTCTGGGACATTCTCTCTTGTCGTGTTTGCTTTTTCCCCCCTTCAGTTACAGTATATTTTCATGCTGAGCAAAACTGTTGGTCCTGCTCTTGCAAATTTTTCACTGTGCCGTATACCTTATTTGGTAACTTTAACAATCTCACTCTGTCTTTTACCGGATTGCATTTCGTCTAGACGGTTTGTGTTGCAATACAAACTGTGATATTTCTTGATTTTGGTAGGTTTAATTGCATTTAAAGTGGTACATTGTTCTGTTTTTGAATCAGAAATCTGTTTGTGCAAAAGTGTGACAAAAATTACATAACTGTGAAGGAAGTTTAGTCCAAGTGTGCACGGCCAAGTTGCAGCTCCTGTATGAAGTTACTGCCTGTATGAAGCTGTTCCACACAACCGTGTGTTTCCCCTCCAAAAGCACATAGGTGGATTGGCTCAATTTCATGTACTTGTGAAGAGTTCCGGGGATTATCTCCGAATCCAACACAGATTTTTCTGTTTAAAAATGATTCAGTTAAAGTGATGGCACCTTTTCGTCTGTTATATACCATCTTTGATTTATAATATTGTCTGAACAGAACATAAGCATTGTCAGGGAATTTAACACAAAGCCTCCAGCAAGCCTAGGCATTTATGTGAGAAAATATTGTGTACGTAAAAATATTTGAAATTGCCAACAAAATGCATCTAATTATAGACTCAATAGCAATTATCGTATCAGCCCATCATCTGGAAATGGTGCAAAACATATAAAATAATCCAGATACAGGATAAAAGTGTCAATTACTATTCACATCGAACATCAGAATTTCCAACTTTACAACAGAAATAAATGTTTCCAGGCTGGTACAATAAATTTAAGAGGTTTTGGTCTTAATAGCTAGATTTCCCATTTATAACAACTATTGTTGTTGATTTGCACAACATCTTGGCACAGGTTTTATGCCAGATGCCCTTCCTGACGCAACCCTCCCATTTTATCCGGGCTTGGGACTGGCGCTGCATCCAGTGCCTGGGGTTTGGGCATTCGGTGGGAACCCAGGAATTCTCCTTGGCAGGCGACAGACCTACCATTGAGCCACCAATGGCCTCAATTAATAATAATTATGAGAGGAGAATTTTTATGTAACTCACCAATTTATCATTATATTATATTATATTATATTATATTATATTATATTATATTATATTATATTATATTATATTATATTATATT
>JAQMYI010000039.1:30841096-30856477 GCA_030014275.1 Clariallabes melas
TCTAGAAGCATTGCATTTTGTTTGTTTTTATAATTTAATTTCTAATAAAAAGTTATTAACAAAAAAAAAATCCATATATCCATACATACACAAAGTATGTGGACATTTAACTGTCGTACAGTATCTGTGTTAAAATGTTACTACAATGTTAAAAGCACACAGTTGTGTATGTATCTCTGAGTAGAATTATCATTAAAAGCAGACTAAACGTTGAATAGCATGTTCATAAAAAACACATGTGGGATATCAGGGATGTCCAAATAATATCAGAAGAACGTATGAAGTAATGCAAAATCTTTAACCCCCTAATATCTTTATATTTTGCTTCCAAAGAGCCAAACTTTCTTGTATTCTTTAATGTAGTCTTGGGGAATAGTTTTCCAGGCACCCAGAAGGACTTTTTCTTGCCTCGCGTTTTCCTGTACCCGACTAGTTTCAGAGGAATGTTTTTCGTTTGTTAAGCCACACAATGACCTACAGTATGGATTATTCAAGCAAAAGAAAAAAAGTATCTAACTTAAGGCATGATTAAGAGAGAAACAGGTGCAGATGATCAGGCCAGTGATTATTCTACTGGTGATGCTTAATGGTTGGAACAGATGAGAGGGGAAATGAGGTCGCTGCTGAGGTTGTTACATAAACAACCATTTTTAAAAATTGTATCTTTAGGCACTTTGCAGCCTGTCTCAGTAAAACATTTGTTTCCATTTTGTAAATGTAATCTACTGTATATAATTTAATTAAATATGCAGAAATGTATGTACAGTATATAGATCTCAAACCTATCTATGAACATAAATTCTAAACCCAAAACTGTTTTGCCTAAAACAAACGCATGTTATGCATAGCTTTCACCTTGGATATAAGTCTTCGTTGCACAATATCATTAGAGTAAGGAGCAGTGTTTAGATAAGAGATAAGAGAATTAAATACGTATATCTTTATTAATCGAAAGGTTAATTATAGAAGTTCAGTACAAATGTCAGGCAGACAGGTCTTGTGCCATAAAACACACACAAACTACTGTAGGTCTCAGTGACCGTATTTCTAAATAGTAAATAAAAGCAAGGTAGACTGCATGGTGTATCTGTCAATTTAGTCACAGATGCACAAATTATAATCTAAAATATACCTAAAATTTAATTATTGTGCTAGATCAAGTGTTATTTTATAATCCACCCTTACTTTATAATAAGGGCAGAAGCCATTTTAAAATTATATCAAATTTAACCATAATTTGGGTGATAAGGTGATAAACAGAGGTGGAAGGTAACTAAGTACATTTACTTCATTATTTAAGTAATTCAGTAGCCTATATATATTTCATGTATCTGTACTTTACTTGAGTAGTTTTATTAGTGGATTCTTTTTTTTTATATACTTTTATTCTATTACATCGTATCAGTACTTTCTACTTCACTACATTTCTGCATGGTGTTGTATTACACAACCACATTGTGTAAGCGCTTTCTGCTGACTATAATGTGTAACTGTGTGATTAGACAATGCAGCAGGGGTTTTAAATCAGTAGTAGAGCTGGGTGCAAATGCCAAAGAAACTGTGTATGATCACATTCAGGAAGAAGAGAGAGAGTTTTTATTTTTATTTTTATTTTTTTTTACTTTTACTCAAGTAGAAATGCAAAATGAAGAACTGTACTTTTACTTGAGTAAAGACTTTTTACATAGAGTACCTCTACTTTTATTCATGTGCATTTGTGTACTTTGTTCCACCACTTGTGATAAATATGATACAGCTATTCATGCAGGAATATATTAGTATTTTACAGTAATAAGCACCAGTTAGATTTATTTCAATGCTTTTATCTTGTTTATACAGAATCATATTAATCATTTAAAATGTTTAATCTGCTCTTTTATTTTATGTTATTTTGTATTTTTTAATTGACAACAAATAGAAAATAATCTCTCTCTCTCTCTCTCCTCCTCTCTCTCTCCTCCTCTCTCTCTTCTTCTTCTTCTTCTTTTGGCAGCTAGAGAGGTGTGAATAACATGCTGGTGATTTGCATAAACAAAATGGCGAGCACAGAAAGTTGATGATGTGTAAGCCGTTTGTGAATATAAATGCCTTTGCCAGCATAAATGCTGTCATAATATTGGCATAACATAATATACTCATACTCATCCATATGCTATACATCTAGTTACAGTACTGGAGAAATTCCCACTTATTTATAGACTCCTACTGGCTTCCAAAAAGGCATTGTAGCATCCACAATACCTACTCATGCTTGCATCTAAATGGAAACTGCAAAAGTACGCCTCTTGGCAAAGGCAAGACTGAATTTTGGTGGAGTGATGCTGAAATCTTTACAAAGTCATTTAAGGTGAGCTTCAGCAACAGCCAGAGGCCTTTTTTTTTTAAAAACAGGAATAATGGAAAAAGCGAAACTCTGCATTACTCACAATGGTGCTGATGACTTTCGTGGCCTTTGGGCTGCAGTAATCAAGCAGGAAGACACAATAAATCCCATTTTGCATTTAATTTGTTCAGCTCATTAACTATTGAGCAAGTCGTAGATTTGTGTGATTTCCAATAAAACGACTTTCTGTGGCCTGTGAGCATGCACTAAGCCCAGCACTCTCATGTACTGTATGCTCACTCTACCATGCACACACACACACACACACACTGTCTTATTATCTAGTAGTAGGCTTGTTTTTCTCCCATTTTAAATAAATGATTACTCGAGACAAATTTGTGCCATGTGCGGCGTATTCTCCACACAGAGATTTACTTTGTTATAAGTCAGAACAACCTGCACATGAACTACAACGAACCACATTTGTATAAATAGTGCAAATATTTCTGGAATAATAGGTTTTGTGTTCTTTCAAAGTCAGGGTCACTGTAGGAAGAGAATAAATTATATCAGTAGAGTAAAGCATGTAACTTCTAAATGGATACCATATGGATAAGATGTTCAATAAAGCAGCATTATACAGAAAATGTAGTCTAATCCTGGGGTTATGGTAGGTGGGATGCAAGTGGATATTCAATTTAGTGTTTTTTATTAATATAATTATCAATGTTAAACAGCGATAATCCACATGAACAAGACACAAAGGTCAGTAAGAACCTTTGGAAGTAGAAATCCAGGCTTGGAAATAAACTATTCAAGGACATACCTCCAAACAGGTGGATATACAGTATGATACTTTTTTCACTGTTAACCTATAATTCACATTTACTGTAGATTGTGAAGACACAACAGTGATCATCAGGGTTCTCATCATAAAGCAGAGGTTGTGCATCTGTAGTAATAGGGGACATTTGAGAAATCATATTCATCTTATCCTGTGATGTATAACACCACCAATACTGAGGAAATGCTGACAGAGATGACCTGTTGAACCTTCTCCCCTGCTGTGTCTTCCCATTTTTCACCGGAAGTGGTAAATATGGCACGAGAAGAAGGAAATGATATGAGGGAAAAAAGGGGTCAGAATTTGTGAAGTTGAGATTTAAAGTGGTGAAGATTCATCAGCCTTATGCAAGGTGTTGGCACCGGTGGCGGTTCTAGAGTGTATGGCGCCCTGGGAGCGACCTCCCCACCAGCCCCGTACCTCTGAGTGAAACACCTTCCCAGTCAGTCCATGGCCTCAGTCACAAACTAGAATCATGGTACAAGCAAGATTAATCCACCCACACAACGGCATGAAAAATGCAACAATATCGTTATCATTATTCTCGTACAAATGCCATAATTAGTGATGCCGCTTTGTTGATGCCACCATGCTAGAGATTCCCTGTGTGGTGTAATGCAAAATTCTACACGATGGAAAATGAGATATAGTTTTGATTACACTGATACGGCAGAAAATGCTTACCAGATGTGATAAATGCTAGATGCTAATGACATATACACACATATATGGATATAGGATGGGTTGGAATATCTAGAGTGACGACCCAAAAGTATTTTCTTAAATTATAACAGCTGTTCGTAATTTAGTTCTTCAAGTCAACTCGAGAACTTAGGCTTAGATCTCCCCCGGTTTGTACGGCGCATTGGGCAGCAAGCGCTCGCCATAGTATTCGATCGGTTGCGGCGGGTCGGTGCTTCGTCCCACGACAGGTTGATGGCCAACTTGAAAAGCAGTAGGTTATACTTTGGAGTCAGCACAATCTGAATCCAACACACACATTTAACATGTGGCTGTCACACAGTGTGGCATTCATTCAGTTTATATTGTAATCCTACAGTTTGATAGAGGACGGGATGACAGTTGCCTCGATGATTTATAGCTTGGATAGAGCATTTTAAAAAACTCAGCACTTGGACAAGGTAGATTGATGACTAGATGTGTTAGTCCAACCACCAAGATGGCTGACAGAAATCATGTGACGATATGACATAAGGAGAGGGAAAGTAAGGATGATCCCTGAGTAATGAAAACTGTTGGCTTCTTCCAGGTGTTAGGGCTCGAGAAGCGCAGAATGTCTAGCAGTGCCCCTGGTTATAAAATCACTATGGATCTCATCTATAGATCACATTAGATCTCATCACTATCCCAATGTCTTTTCCCTTTCCAGAAATTACTAATCTCCTGTCCAACTTCTTTATGTTAAGGTGATGTGATCTGAAGCTGACGTCTACTGCAATCACTGCAATTTCCACTTCCTTAGCCGTTAACTGCCCTTCTCTCTGCACTCCTTCTCTTTAAATAAGTTAGCGAAAAATTCTGACATCTACTTCCTTCTGGGTTGTATTCAGACTTAAATGACTAAAATTAATTATTTGTCATCATTTAAAAGACTTACTCATGTGCACACACGTCTATTCTGTCCGGAATCAAGGGGTATTAATACAGTAGGCTTTGGTCTCAAATGAGTATTTAGCTACCATCTGTCCCCTTGTTTCTGAATAAAACCCTGAGACATTTTACCTCTCAGCATGATCCAGATCTAAGTTTAAAAGTTATGTCAATACGTTATGCAAGGAAGGTAATCAGTATTCAGACTCTGTTCATTCGGGTAAATGCATGCAGCTCAATAATTCACTTAATAAATTAATGTCATATTTATGCAGTCAATGTTGCCCCTGATTGACATTACATAGGTTTGTGGATTTACGGCTTTAAAAAAATCAGTTTAACTCCAACATACTGTGTAACACATTTCCCTTTGTTTTATGTTTGACGTCTGAATACAGATGTGGACAATTCCAGGATGAACTCCTCACCGTGTATGCTTAAATCAACTCTTAATTTGTTCAGTAATATACAGTATTACAAACCAGTCTTTTACTGTATGTATTATGAGTTGCTTATTATTTAATGCCAGTCTGTTTTTACTCACATTCCAGTTTTTTTCTTCTTTATTTTAATCCACCTATATCTGCCATTCCTAAAACTTTGGGAACTTTTGTTGTTGTGTGTGTCCAGACTTGGTGGTTTGTCACTCAAGAGAGTGAGCAATAGCAAGATATCCTTCCAAGTCCCCTCAAGTGCTGACCTTCTGACTTTACCCCAGTGGAGAATGCAGGGATTCTGACAGCTTGGCGAACTGAGTAGAATTCTGCAAGTCAGAAAAGCTGAGTGAGATCCACGGCAGAACAAAATGTCCCTTTCTTGCATCAGACAATCAATCCCGAAAATGTGTAGGTGTGTGTGCATGGGTTTGCTTCATAGAACTGTATAGCGCTATATATTGGACAAACCCCCTGTGATGTCACCCATAGGTTTTGAAGCTCAACTATGGGAGCTCTTATCAGGGCCATCTTGGCAAGTCTGCCTATACCCTGGTTAATCCATATATGGGGAAATGGATGGAATGAACAGAGCCTGGCTATTGGTTGGAACGTGCTTACTTACCCCAGTTACCACAAACTAGTGTAACTAGTTAAAATGCCAAAGTGGCTGACGTTAACACATAGGCTAATGTTACTTTGCATTTAAAGAACTCTATTCCCTAATCCGTACTCTGCACGTCATCCGATGTAGAGTATGGACTCGATGTAGAGTATAATTTAAATCGGCCACACCGCTAATTAATTATAATGTTATGCCTTGATATAATTTTAACTGATGGAATACATAAACGTTCACCCCATACAGTTGTGAAGAATGGGAAATCTAGCTATGGAGGCTGTAAACATATTTATTTCTCAGTCATTTTCAAAAAGTTAGTACCCCCCTATTTTAATTCTATGTGTTTTTCTTTAAAAATTTTAAATAAATCATCTTTTTGTAGTGGGTCTTAGTATTAGGCAAATACAACCTATTACTAAATACAACTATTTTTTACAATGCCATTATTTATTTAACAAAAATTAATTCCGAAAGAAAAAAAAGAAAAACTAAGTACCCCTCATGATTCAACAGCTTGTAGATCCAACTTTAGAAGAAATAACTTGAAGTAATCATTGTATGACTGAATCCTATATGACTTTATTAGTCGCTCACATCGTTGTGGAGGAACTTTGGTCCAATCTTCCTTACAACATTACTTCACTTTATTTAGATGTATAAGAAATTGGCTTCTGCACAGCTCTCTTAAGGTCCTTCCACAGCATTTCAATTGGGTTGAGATCTGGACTTTGACTAGGCCAATTCAAAACCTTGATTTTTTTTAATCCATTCACAGATGTAGATTTACTGGTGTTCTTCAGATCATTGTTGACTGAAACAACTGCGCTCAAGCTTTAGCTGTCGGACAGATGGCCTTCCATTTGCCTCTAGAATATTCTAGGAGTTTATGGAGTATAAGAGGAGTTTATGGTTGACTCAGCTATTGAAACATAATACTGCAAAACATAAGCATACTGCAACAGAGGGTATGAGGTGTTTCTGCTGAAATGCTGATAGGTTTTCCCCAAACATGGAGCTGGGCATTAAACTCCACTTTGGTCTTCTGGTGATCTTTTGGTGATCTGTCCATGGTAAATTGTTTCGGAAGTCTTGTGTTGTGTTTCCACGTCCCTAATTTAGACAGAAGAGTCTTTCTCCTGGCAACTCTTCCAAACAAACCGTACTTGTTCAGTCTTCTTCCAATTGTGCTGCCATGGTCTGTAACATTTAACATGCTGAGTAAGGCCTGTAGGGTCTCAGATGTAGCTCTTGTATTTCTTCAAGCATTTGCACAGTCTTGGGTTGAATGTTTTGGGACATCCACTCCCGAGACGATTCCCTCTTGTGAGTAATCGTAATTGCTGTGGAACAATAAACTGGATGAAATGGTTTTATAACTGTTTCCAGATTAATGTGCTTATGTCTTTCCCTCCTGGCATTGTGTTACCACACACCCAAATGCTTGCAAGAGGTGCATTGCAAGCTAATTCATACTAATTCATTTTTATAGCAGACAACACGTACAATAAAAGGTTTTTATTACCTTCGATGTGATGGGTGAGTTGGTGTAGCATTTTTGTAGGAGTCTCCAGTGTCAGAGGGTGAGGTATAACTTGATATAATTTTAGACATGATTTCCAGACAGAGGGCGTTGCTGCATTTTTGGAGGGTCTTGAAGTTCAAAAAATGGGGAATAAGAGGAATAAAATACTTTGAGACATGGTGCTTGATAAAAATAATTACTGTATCTCATATTGCATCACAATGCTGTTGATCAAAGCCCTCCTACCCCGTACCTACCTATAACCCTAATTTCTGACTTATGCCCAGATTAGTTTGCTTGCATATTCTGTCCGCACTGTCTCGCAGTGTCAGGATAAGAAAAGAAAAAGTTGAATCCAGTTCAGAGACTTTAGGTTTGACAGATGAAGTTAAAGTGTGAGAAATCTGATCTCTGCAGAAGCTTCCACAGCCCTTTAAAGTGCAGCCTCATTAGAGTGTCTAAAAGCCCAGAGACCTTGTTCAGAGCGGACATGTTTCCAGCCTGTCTGCTTGGCGGATCTAGTGATACTGTGGGGGGAAAAAAAAAAGTTGGCTGGTGGAGAAAATTGTGTTGTATGTCAGCTCCTTAAATATCAAGCGTGTCATGCGAGCAGAGGGTGAAAACAGCCCAGCCACATTTGCCCTTTTCATAAAGTCGGCACCGCCACTGCGAGATCACAACAGGAGATTTCGAGGTATGGTGCTGACTAAATCTAATAAACAGATCTGAGCTGTGTGAGTGATGAAGTAGTTTAAATATGACTTCAAAACACATGTTGAAGCTTCTCATTTATTCTTCTCATTAGTTAAACTAATCATAGATTCCCTTGACATGTTGATAATATAGAGAGATGCAGACGGTTATTGAATCCATCAGAAGTTACTACACAGCTGTTTGTGTGCTTTCAAGTTAGTGTGCGTGTGCGGTGTGTGTGTGTGTGTGTCTTTTCAATTGGAGTTGATGGTAGGTTTAATCAATTCTTTCTTATTGATGCTCACACGATCTGGAGTGACTGGCAGCTCGGCTGGTGCTGCTACTTAAGCCTTTGGCATCACCGCGGCAAAACTTATAAGCCCAATTTTCCTCACGGGTAAGTTTTGCTGTCGGTGAGTTCTCAAGAGAAGACTGACAGTCAAAGCAATAATAGAGTGAGATGGCTAAAGTAAAAGGATGGCATTGACATATTGCCACTTGAAATCCTGAATCTTCACACCAATATGTTGTGTGGCTTCTTTCAGTGATTATGAGCCCTTTTCCAAGTTCACAGTGAGATGGAGTGCTCTTTATTGAGGGGTACAAATAAGCTAATGTGCTTAGTAAAGTACAGTGGTACCTCGGCCTACGGAGTCTAAAAACTTAAATTTTGCAAGAAATTTGTCTCTGCATGTGAAGCATTTTTTGAGCCGGTCACGTGTACTTCCGGTTCGTATGCTTTCGGTAGCTGATCAAAACCTGTTTGCGTTAGTGGAAAGCCAATCAAAGCAAGTTTACATTTTCTTTGTGCGTATTTTTTTTTTGCATTTTGTGCAAGATTTAGTCAAGACATGACAAGATTGTTAGCAATGCTGCTAGCAAGAAGAAATGTTTTTAAAAGTAGCCGGTGCCAAGAAGTGTCATAAATGAATGTTAATGTCTATTTATTTTATATTTTACCTCATTTGCATATATTTTCAAATGTTTAAATTGTTTTTATATGCGAAAAATATAATTATAGTGTTGGAAATTAATAATATTGGTAATATTTTTGGGTGACTTGAACGGATTACCTTATTACATTATTGCCTATGAGATATATGCCGATACATATGCCGAGTTACCACTGTATATTATATATACTATAAAGTATATTTAAGCAATGTCACACGAGCGAGTGCTGTTGTGCTCGTTATCAGCATGAGGCTCGAGGACGGCATGATCTCAGGGCAACATTGCTTTCATACAACAGTACCATAAACATGTATAGTTTTTCTTTTTATATTTTCACATTTGAATCCCAAATAGAATTGAATGGAAAGTTAGTACTCTATCTAGGGTGTACAATCCACTTCTCCACACATCAAATTAGTGCCCTTTATTTAGAGGTTAGAAAGGGGTTAGAATGGGATTCAGCCTATTGTAGAAGGTAAGTTAGCTTTATTGATCACCTTAGGTGTAAAGAAACAACATGGAGGCAATTTGGAATGACCTAGAAGCAATTAGTAAGGAGACAAAGTGTTGTTTACAATGGACTTAATGTTAACAGATCTGTTTTCTTGCTAAAAGTGCTTCTCCGTTCAGTATGGCGGACCATACAGACCTACCTACTGTATCAACAGGTTGTGTAACTAATGGTTATTAGAACACATGATGATGCAAAGTCATACATACTGTATAGTTAAATGTCCCAGTACTGTTACTGTCTATTATCATCACTCGTGGAATGGCTCTTATCTAATCAGACTGATCTGATTACTCAGTCAGCACTAACTGTTGCATATAGTATAGTATAGTATAGTATAGTATAGTATAGTGTAATGTAGCATAGCATTGCATAGCATAACATAATACAGTGTATATACCGAGCCAGTGGCATGATTTTGACTACGGAGCAGAGGATTCTAGATTTGATACCTGGCTCGCTCTGAAAGCTTCCTTGATTGTTCGTCTAGTGGGTATGAGTATCACTTTGTGACAGCGATGGCTCAAACGTATAAAGCTCTAGGTTACTGTTCAGAAGGTCAGGGGTTAAAGCCTCAGCACCACCAAGCCCTTGAGCAGAAACCTTACCTCTATCTGCTTTTAGGTGTGCTGTATCCTGGCTGACCTGCATTCTGACACCAGCGTCCTAACTAGTATTTATATGATTTTTTTTTATTTTTATTCACTATGCTGTTTGGTGCATGTGACAAATAATTGAATCTTAATACCAGTAGACTGATTATTGCATATTGAAACCACTTATGATTCTAGAGCAAGTCTAATTAGGTAGAACCTTAAATTAAATACCTGTTCTTTCAAGAGAAACCATAAAATGCATCTCAGTTCTTGGATACTGTAGTGGAATTCATCATGTGGTTACATGCTATGGATCATATCTGGTAAACTTACTGTATTATACTGTACCAAATGGGGCTTTAAGAAACCAGTCCATTCTTGAATCTAAATCTTTATTTAAAAATTGCCACCGGTCTTCTCAACAAAGAAGTAAGGTTGTTTATGAACCTTTGTTCTGAAATGTGTGGTCTACATTTTTATTTGTGGAACCTTGGGTCAAAGAGTCAACTTCGTTGGGGGTTAGCATCAGTACGGCCAGATCCACAACAAAGCTGAGGTGGGGAAGACCGGTCATTGGGCTTTATATAGGGCACATAATTCATTGATTTCAACTGCAAAGTTTCCTTTAGTAAATCCAGGTAAGGTTTTAACAGGCTTAGCAGTAAACAATGCCTGTTACAGTGATGGAAAACCACTCAAAAATAAATAGCCACAGGTCCTCTGGTTGATTAGATGGCGGGGGAGGTGAAATACTAACATAGAGGTATAACATACAGGGAGACCGAACCTGATGGAAGGAGTGAGTGGGGACTGAAGGAAAATCAAACTCGAGGCCAAGCATGCGATGAATCCAGCTGGTAATGACAGTGCATGACTACTGTAGGAAAAACCCAATCACATTAGCTGGCTAGAGGGCAGAGGACATGAAATACACTGAGGAGGTAGTAGACTAAAAGAGTGGTCTAGATTTAGTGACATGCAAATTGTCTTTGGTCTCGCTATATACAGTATGGTGTATCGGAGAAAGTGGCTGGTGATTGGCCTCAGCGTCCAACTGCAGAGGTCGCTTAGAGTGTCGAGCCGAACATTACAGACACATTCCTGCAGGTTCAGTCTTTAATCCCATCGCTGTCTGTTTCCACAAGGAGCAATGATCAATCTCTTAAATGGGTTTTTCTTACGCTCTCCTTTACTGATATCTAGGGGGACTGTATGATGTACACAACTTTTTTGATATTCTGTTGCTCAGACTGGAAGTGGAATAAAATTTTCAATAACAGCAGACAGAAAGGGACGTATAAAAAAACAAATAATGCATAACCGCAGGGTGGTCTGATGTGGTGAAAATATAGTGGGAGATTCAATCACCATATCAGAGAAGACTGTAAAGCTTAGAAAGGAAATGTCTGACAGGGAAAGTAGAAATGAAGTTCCAGGACAACATGATCTGGGTACAAAAGACTGTCACTGTCTTTGATATTTCTCTATAAAGAACTGTTCTAAAGTGAAAACGTTGACTTATTCTAGCTTCCAAGTCAATTTCCAGTACCAGTTGGGCTCCAATATATATTTTCTATATCTCGCTATGTTCCCACTGGCCATTTTTGTATAGGAGCACCCTGATTATTTGTGGAATCAGCCAATCATGTGTTAGAATTTAGAAAAATGTCATCTATCTGACTTGGTCTGGTTTTGGTAACAGACTTTTTAGAAGCCGCTGATCTCCTGGTCGCTTCAAAGCACAGCAGTCTTTAGAGTTGACACGCAACAGCGCGATGACTAACTACAAGCAGGTTTCAAAAGTGAGGGCAAAATGTCTTTAAAGTCCCCATGATGGGCTGCAGTTTAGTCCAGTCTATAAACTTTCACCCTGCCTAAGCCCATGATAGGGGAAGAGACGGGGAAAGAGAGTTCAGACAAGATCAGGGAAGGAAGCATTTGACATTTTTTAATGTCTGGAAAATCAGGTTCAAGAGGGCGGGAATATGAGGGACAGTGGTGCTAATGCAACCTGCTGGATTTCAGCTGCTGTTAAACAACAAGGATGATGATGAAGAAAGGAGCTCACATTTTAAAGGCCCCATATTTTAATATTTCTTGATTTTTTTTATTTTTATTAAACATACAGTAGCATAATATCTCACTGAGCTATGTCTGCCAGAGAGCAGCAGATCTGAGCAACAAGCTGGGGGAGGGTTTTCCCTCATATGAGGTCACGTTAGAGGGAAATCTAATTAGCTTGTTTTTCTTTTTTGCAAAAATTTCTTCCCATTTTCATTTAACATGAGCACATACGTTTTAAATCTGTTATTTGAGCAATTGAAGAACATGCTGGACGAGCTCTTACTGTACGATTACAGCCCATCAACCTTCACTCTCACTCACTCACTCATCTTCTATATCGCTTTATCCTGTATTCATGGTCGCGGGGATTCTGGAGCCTATCCCAAGAGACTTAGGGCACGAGGCGGGGTACACCCTGGACAGGGCGCCAATCCATCGCAGGGCACACACACACACACATACACACAATAACACACCCATTCACAAACTACAGGCAATTTGAGAACAACAATTAACCTAATCTACATGTCTTTGGACTGAAGTGGAAGGAAACCGGAGTACCCGGAGGAAACCCACCAAGCACGGGGAGAACATACAAACTCCATGCACACACAGACGGGAATCGAGCCTGGCTGGGAATCAAACCCGGACCCTGGAGGTGCAAGGCGACAGTGCTAACCACTACACCACCGTGCCGCCCAAGTATATCTTTCACCTAAGAGTATTAATAAACTCATAAAAACACAGGCTGTTTTATGCTTCCTGCCCAGATTGTCCTTATGTTTTTTTTTTACTTCATACACCACAATAAAGCAAAAACATCTATCATTAGACTTAAATTAAAAGCACAACAAGTTGTATAACGTACTTGCTTGTAAAACACTGCCAGACTTTTACCTTGTTTATCCTAAAATGCATTCCTAATATAATACAAGTGGGTGTAGTAGCGAGGGTTTGAAGTCCTTTACTGTCCAAATCCTATTATTAAAATTGCTGGGGAGAAATAAACAAGTAATAAACGGGCAGTTATCTTGGATATTACTAGACTATGTATTATGATGTCTGAAATAAGTGAAATAAATTTTTATGATGTATATGCACGATAATGGAACAGCTAACATACATGTATACATCCGATGCAAACACAAATATTTTTATTACTGGTGATAATGCTGTAGTATTATTGAGTACATCATTAAATTGGTCAGGAATTTTCCCAGTGGGCCAGTCTTATGAGGCCCAGGCATTTTTTTTTTCTTTACCAATCTTGGCATTAAATAGCCTATATAGAGATAGATCATCTAAGGATCAGCGACATGGCTAAACCAATCCATAATAGCAGGTAGCAGTTGCCAGCACTACTCAATGTATCTAGCACTTGTTAAAGTATGGAGCACTCGTTGCCGAAACATGGACAGAAAGAGAAAACCTGTGGCCAGTCCACCGGTGCGTAAACGGTGCACCAGAAACAGAAAAAAAGCTTTACTGGCTGACACTGCAAAGTGGACAAAGATAAGGATTGATTTAAGTCTGTAGAAGATGATGAGGACAGTGGCGAAGAAGCAGAAACATCACAGAGGAGTGAGCAGGAAGCAGGTGCCGTATCATGCGTATCATGTGCTCTTAACTAGTTAAATGTACCAACTAAAAAAACTTTTTTTTTTTTTGCCAAACTTGTCTTGCTGCAGATTTGACCATTTCCAAGGTTTAACTAGTCAGACTCTGCACAAGTGTTCAGAAAAATTTACTTTAAAAATCTCTCTAACGTATTTAAGAAAATACTAAATAGCTTTAATTGTAAATGGGTAAAATTTTATTCAATATGTAAATGTAATCATTTTCTTCTAGAATATTTTCTAGTTATATAGGCTATAAGATACATAATATTTGATAGCCAGCCCAGCAATAACTGGGCTATTTATTACTGTAAATACTTACTCTATAATCTAAACTAGCAGGTGAAAAAGGAAGAAAAGGGGGGAAGATGGATGAAGAGGATGTGGATCCAGCACAGATTTAATTACAGGTGCAGTATTGAATCTTATTGAATCCGAATATGATGTAAATTAGAGCAGAAAACTACATTTATATGATTAGGCTGGACCACTTCTTTCAAGTTATTTATTGCTAAGTTGCAAGAAATAAATAATTAAAATAAAATAAATGGCAAGTATTTTGTATAACGCACCACACATGTATTAGCCTGTGCCAAGGTTGCACTATTCATAATGTATTTAGTCCACATGATGTCAGTTCTATACATTTGTAACAAACAGATAAACCTGAAACAGACAGGGAACAATTTGAAGATGTCAGTACAAGGATCTCTATGTGGACAGGTGTGTGATGAACAGTCAGTGATACTAAACACTATATTTCAAAAGAATAAAATATAAAAAATAATTGAAAATATATATGTTTTGCATGTTATATGATATTACTGACTGATCACAACTGATTACTGGTCATCTGGAAATGTCAGATGCACAATCGGAAAGGGAGAGGTATGAATATAGTGTGAATATTGTTTGTACCTATAGATGGAAATTTAACTGTGTTTAAAGTTACACAATGTTCTGCTTGACTTTTTAAGTCACTATATGTTAAAGTTAACCTGATTGAACAAACTCTACCACTCAGTTCAAGCGTAATTTGCTGATAACATCAACTACATATTACATAGTATGTCTGCCTTCGAACTCTTCAAATTGTTTTTTTATTTGCAAATATATTGATTGTTTTACATCTGAACCATTAGGAAGAAGCCTATACTGGGGTCTGTTTAAAAAGATAGACACTGATTGTTTTTATCATTGGCCCAAAGAAATAAAATTCAAAGATCCCCCCCTCCCCCATCCCAATAGTTAAACATTGTTAAGTGCTTAATTTTTTTAATAATTCTGATAATAAAAGCAGGCTATTAAGTGAAATTATATGAAAGTTTATCTTTACAGTCATTAAAATTGGAATGTTGTTCAATATTCTGTGCTCACAAACATGGGGAGGAAAGTCTTGGAAAATTAGTTTGATAGTTTTACAAATTAGCCTAATGAAGACAATACAAATTAACACATTGAGTTTTTTATTATTATTATTTATTAGTCATTTATTAATAATGCATTAGCCAACAAATATGTTTTGTCAGTTTAAACTTTGTTCATCAAATCTGGGCCACTTAACAGCAAAACCCTTGCCTGTGTTTTGTTG
>JAQMYI010000039.1:30873983-30884694 GCA_030014275.1 Clariallabes melas
TGTGAAAAAAATATATATTATTTTATATATATTTTATATATATATATATATATATATATTTTTTTTTTTTTTACAAGAATCATGCAACTACAGTACAACAGTATCTAGTGTTACACAGAGGGGTGTGACAAACAAACAAACCTCTAGTGGAGGTCAGTCTGGTGCCTTGTTGTTGAGACAGGTCAGATGAGAATTGCCAGATTGCTTCGAGATAACAGGTAGGCTGTGCTAACCCAGATAACCATTCTTTACCACAGTGGGGAGCAGAAACGCACAAGAAATTTTGAGCGCTTTGAGGTGTACTGTAGTCTTATGATCTACAACAGATGATGACCACATTTGAGACTACAGTGGGCACAAGATTACTCAACTTAAACTAAACCCTAGATGAGGCATGTCTGTCTATTACAGGGTATCATTCACGCCTATAAATAAGACCAGTGGTTCTTAACTCCGGTCCTGAAGGACCGCTGCCCTGTACATTTTAGTCCATTCTCAGCTCGCAGCACACCCGATTTAACAAATTAACAAATTAACAGCATTTTCTTAATTGAACTGGGTGCAATAGAGTAGAGAAAACGCAAAACACATATGCAAAAAGTAAGGCTGACAACTCTTGAATTATACTAGCCAGTCCTCCAGTCCCTTTGCTGACATGTGGTTCTGGTAGGTGGGATGAACCTGGAAACCCTGGAGCCTGGAGCCTGTTCCAGGAGACTCGAGCATGAGTTAGTGTACATCCTGAATGGGATGCCAATCCACCACAGGGCACACAAGCTCACACTCACCCACACACTGTGGGCAATTTGGAAACTCCAATCAGTTTACCCTACATGTCCTTGGCCTGTGGGAGGAAACCAGAATACTTTAAGGAAACCAACCAGGCACATGTAGAACATGTGAACTGTGTCGGAACCACTATACTAACCACTATGACTAATAACAAGTCATATAATCTAGGCCTCTTTAAATGGAGAAGGACGAGATCATCCTGCTGCATCTCACTCACTCATCTTCTATACCACTATATCCTGTATTCAGAGTCGCAGGGGACCCGGAGCCTTTCCCAGGAGACTTAGGACACGAGGCGGGGTATACCCTGGACAGGGTGCCAATCCATTGCAGGGCACATACACATACACACTCATGCACTCGTTCACACACTACCAATTAACCTAATCTACATGTCTTTGGACTATGGGAGGAAACCGGAGTACCCGGAGGAAACCCACCAAGCACGAGGAGAACATGCAAACTCGAACTCGGACCCTGTAGGTGCAAGACAGTGCTAACTACTACACCACCGTGTCGCCTTCTGCTGCATCTATACTGTATAAACAAATAGGTGCTTGACTCGGTTGGTTTAGGATTGTGGCTTTTATCTGGTTTTTATAAGCTGGCAATAGCTATTGGGCCTCATGCAGCAAGTACACCAAACATTCTTAATTATACTGTACCAATCTGTTCTTACCCAGGTAAGTTGAACAATAAGTTCCACTTGATCTTGACACTGGAGGTGCATTGTATTAGCATGCAGTTAGCATAGGTAAAGCCACTAAGCACCAAATGGCAAGTGCATGATGTGCCACGTGCAATTTGGGCTAATTGGCATTTCCAAATTGCCCGGAGTGTGTAAATGAGCATGTGAGTGCGTGTACTGTATGTGTGTTCCCTGAAATGGATTGGCACCCCGTCCAAGGTGTCCCCCGCCTCGCGCCCTTAGTCTCCTGGGATAGGATCCAGGCCCCCCGTGACCCTGTATACAGGATAAAGCGGTATAGACGATGAGACAGTAAGTGAGTGAGATGCAGCAGGATGACCTCGTCCTTCTCCATTTAAAGAGGCCTACTGTAGATTATATGGCTTGTAATTAGTCATGTTCTAAGTGGGTTTGTTTATGGCAATCAGAAACGGTGCAGCACACATTCATCTGCCTCATTAAATAGATCTGTGTGATCTCTAAAAACATGCACTCTGGGGAAGCCCTGGATGGACGAAGTATCAAACAGCAATCTGTAACCCATCCAGAAGGATTTTTATAGCCTTAATCAGGATCAGTTGACCGCAAATTAAACGATTCAATCATGGAATAATCCAAATTTAATTACATAATGCATTTTTTATGTTTCTTAATTTTCAAACTATGCTTCTGTGTATTGGACAAACAATTTGCAGACTATAAAAATGATCTCTTACAGTAGCTACAGTAAGAGGAGAGCAAAATTAAAACATTGGTGAATAATTGTATGATTAAAATAAGAAAAAAATATCTGTACCGTATATGAAGAAAATTTGCTTTGTATATCACTTCTTGCATGAGGGCCATTGTGTATCATGTAAGAAAAAAAAAAGATTTATTTATTATTAATACTAATCTTCAATGCTTCAGGTCCAAAAGGATGTTTATTGATTTAATACTGAATAAAAGCAGAATAGTTTGGAAGCTCATGTAGGGTACTGTATGTCTAAAAATAACTTCAAAAGGTATTTTTTTTCATAAGATAAATGCAAATTATAATGTAGAGCTTTGGCTCTCAATTTACAGTTATTAGCTAGAATTAGGTTTCTTTGAATCAATTATGGCTAATGAAACTTGGCTGATGTTAAACATCTCTTGGAAACTTCAGCGCCTACACATATTGTAATTAGTCATCTTTATATACTGTAGTAAGTAATTTTCAACAAACACGATACAAATCAAAATGGAGTAAAATAAGCTAAAGTCAAGAAAGATTAAAGGCCACTGGGTGTACATCCATACTTCAAGTAGAAACGTTTTTTTTTCCCTCCACATAAGTGTATCTTGTTTTAAGATCCCTTTTGAAATACTTTAAAGTGGAAAAGATTTCTCTCCATAAGGATTCGGCGAAGATTAATATGAAACAATCATAGAGTTGAGCTGTTCCACTTCCCACTGAAAGCTCAATGTTGAGATCTTCTGTTCAGCTGTATGATAAAGAGGCCGATTTAAGTCCCTGGTGCGTTTTGTGTTAGATTTTAATGTCATTTGGTCTGGCTAATTCTTTATTTCTCGGGAAATAAAACCCTGCCATTAGGAACCCCTAGTTTTACTTAATGAAAACTGCGGATGATAAAAATGATAAAGTTGTAGAAATGTAAAACATTGATATTAAGATATCTAGCATCAGGGTCAGATCTACAGTACATATGGTATACTCTATGTAACATATTAGGTGTACAGTTTTCTAGCGAATTTACATTGCAGGATTCCAAGTGATAATCAAATTAGCCGTCAGCGAGTCACAGAAATATGAGATACAAGGACGTGAGGGTGTGATGCCAGCGAGACAGAGATAGTTTCGCCATTGCTACTGAACTTAATCAAGCTTATGCATCTTTAACAAGCATATAATTAACCCTCATGGCTGCTGGTGATAGCTGGAGTGCATTATTAATATGTAAATATTACATTTACGCAGTTTATTACCCACACATACGCAATAGAGGGATGTCAGGTAATAACACTATATTGAACAGGTAGTGGGTAATCTTCTAGGCAATCAAATAGCAATGTTCCAGTTTAACTGATATGAAAAATGACACGGCTAGAACATTAAGAACGAACATTTGTAATTTGAATATACTAGTCTATATATGCACATTCATCTGAATGTATATTACCATCCAAATATATATATTTATTTGTTTATTTATTTATTTATTTATTTATTATAATTTTTTTTTAAAGACATTCTTTGAAAAGTTTAGAAAAGCTCCAAAAATGTTCTTTTGCAAATGGAATAAAATAAAAAAAAGACATTGGTTGGCAAAGAAACAGCGCAACAGGCAACAATTGTGGCAAATTGTTGCCTCCGTCACACTGCGATGACAACCAATAAGTTCCCACGGTGTCCTAAACATTTCGAAGAACGCAGCGGGAATGAGGTTAAAATGGAAAAGTTTGCATTTGTTCATTTTTTTTAAAGTTCATACTACTTCCTATCCTCCTACTACCCTGTTTGTTTCTCAATGAATCAAGTTGTCACTAATTTCCTATCAGGCACATGATCATGCTCTCGTCACATGCAACGAGATCGAACCATGTTGTTACCATGTCAATCAGATCGCACCATGCTCCTACCGGGCACTCGCACCTGGTGGGTAAGAATAAATACCGTGACATGTGCAGCACCTTTCATCATGAAGTGACGCCTGAGTGTGACACATTGCATCCGGTATTCATACAAAAGTTACTGAATGTGACAGAGACATTCTGATAACCTGCTGCATGCATGCCCAGCACCAGACATGTCTAATATCAACTTAATGTGGACCTGTCATGGTTATAGCACAAGCCTGAAGAGGTTGTTATGACAACTCGGTCAGAACACACCATCCACACTCATCAGTGTCATGCTTGTAGTATGTCCTTAAATAGTACATATCATTACTATGTCCTTTTTAAGTTCCTTCTGCATTTTCCTTCGACCACGTCCTCACCAGACTTTGTTTTAGACAGCTGTATGTCACGGGAGACAGTACTCGGTACAGCCAAGTCATCAGCTGATTTCATTTAATTGCCACATAACTTTGTTGAGCCTAGACCTGATTAACTGAACAACACTGCCTACAATTGACACTATGTACAATGCGTGTATTATTTTATGTCTTTGCATTCTTTCCCTGACTCTAATAATTTGTTGGACAGGACAATATTTTGACCCTTCTATGACAGTGACCATTTTTTTCAGCCAGGCAAGGTATAATCAACTGGTTTATTTAACCACTCCTAAGCAACATGTACAGTATAGTGAGACTCAACATGTCATGGGAAAACAACCCACATTAGGATCTAAGAGTCCAGATGTAGGTGCTCAGAAATACCTGCTGCAATAGAAGAGGCAATGTTAGCCTCGAAGAGCTGCGGAGGATTGCAGGAATATCCAGATAACAGCCCCCAGACTTCCTGGAGTGGCACACCTTTAATGTCTGCCAATAAGGATGAGACTGATATAGACCCGAGAGTAGACAATAATGATGACATCAGTCACCCAGTGGTCCCTTGGTTATAGCAAAAGAAGTCTTCTCTCTGTGTGACAGGTGAATATTTGAGCTGAGAATTGAATAGCCAATGGTCACTCTAAATACTTTAAATAATAACAGGATCACACAAAGGGAACACAAGACCCACTCTGTACAGTACCTTCAGTACAGTGAAAGTCAGTGGAGTGGCTTTAATACTGGGTGACACAGCTCTAGGCTGAAATTTTCAGTTCACCTGGTGAGCAATGCTTCCAAGATAAGGCATTTATATCTTTATACCTCTAGCAAAAAGGCAGTTTTTAAAGAAGTTTTTCCCCCTGTAATGTAAGTTATGGCTTAAATCGTGAGAAATCCCATCCATGATCAATACCGCTTATACAATGTACAATGTTTTTGTGGTGGGGAGGGGGAGGGGGAGTCTGTCCCAGGGGACTCGGTGATAGGTGAACAATCCATCGCATGGCACAAGCACACACACTCTCACACTACGGGCAATTTCCAAATGCCACCTAATCAAGTTAGCCTAATCTGCATACTGTATCTTTGGCCAATGGGGATGGGGAAACCCACAGATCATGTAAAGAACATGCAAACTGCACGAACACAGACCTGAAGGCGGGACTCGAACCCTCAGCCCTGGAGGTGCGGGAGCTCACAGCTCTAACCACTAACCCGGGTGAAGCGCAGTCAGTCTACACAAAATTAATTTGCCATCAGGCATCTGATCCTCGCCAAACTTTTCCCAGATGTGGAACACAACTTCTCAGGAAGTGAGACACAAAAGACAGAATTTGGCCACGGGCCTGCTAGACGGAACCGCTCACATAAACTAAGTTAGCAGCCCGTTGTTGCACTATGTTGCAATGGGAGATAGAAGGTATGACCTAGTTTATGGAGTGTGTTAGATCATTTGAGAAACTTGCTGAAACACATGAAAATACTGTATATGATGAGTACAGATGATAAGAGAGAGATAGAGGGGACATCACATATTTACATAGAAAAAAAAGGTACAGTTTTGATATGAGTCATCCAGTGAGCTGGTATAGATGAAATTAGGGTATGTGCAGTAATTATGAATGTTTATTATTAATTTAGACATTTGAAAGCAAATTTTCTTGGCATGAAGAACGTACAGACTTAAAAGAACGCAATCATTAAAAGAACGCAAGTCAAACTGCATACTGACTTAATACTGACAGCTTTGACAAATAACAAATGTTTTCATATAATGGGGTTCCCCTAATAATGGGTGACCTTATGGAACTGCATTTAATCTACTAACAATAACTAAGTGTGAGCATCCTGAACTTGAGCGCAATATTAAAATGTGTGTGTTTTTTCCCCCTCTCTCTCCCTCTGTTATTCTCTCAGGAATGTCCTTACATTCTGATTGCATCATCTGAGTAACCAAGTCGTCTAGCATGCTAATACATTTTTTATTTTACAGTTTATTTCTTCACACTCAATTCTGCTCCTTAGTGAGTCACTATGTGGAAAACACAATATTTAAATCTTAAGTTAATTCACTGCATGTTATGTTTTTTTTTTTCCCCTGCTTGGGGATTTTACATTAAAGACAACGCTTTTATTTTCTCTATTTACTCACTAGTAATAGGAATTTGAGGGGTAAATATACAGTATTTCAGAATTATTTCATTTTTGTGCACTTAAAAACAACAACAACAACAAAAAACCCACATGCTTTAGTTTAACAGACGCATTTTTCTAAGTCAAAGTGACCCCACAAATGATTAATGTAGGACGTGTCCCCTTGAACATCAGGGAGGATAATACTCCAGGGTCTGGGTCATATACAGTATGTATGTACAGTATGGTGTACATACAGTAGGACTGTACCGTTTTATAGCTGCTGCAACAGAAACTCCTAATTGATCAGGTATTTTTAAACCATGCTGTCTCATACCAATGTAATACAATAGCAGTATGATATTATTAAAGATTTATTAGATTTAGAATGCATTATTCACTATATATGGCCAATGCACAGAATCAGCAGTGATGTATAAGTTCAGCTTTAGAGCCTTTGATTTATATGAACAATGTGGTAGTAGTATTCATTATACACTCTTAGTTTAATGGCATCGTCGGTAAAGTAGAAAATGAGACCAACTCGTCGGTGGAATATTTTTTAAACCCAAAAGGTCAGCACAGAGTTTAGCCATATTCTCTTTCGGCACTTGTACAGTACATATGGATGGTTTTTAAATCAAACTAGGACTTGTAATGAAATTTCTCATAAATGAAGGCGGAAAACTGATTGACATTTACAGAACTCCTCAAGCACTGTACAGTGATTAAATTCTTAGCTTCCTTCTCTTAGATTCTTAGATTTTTAGCTTTTACTCTCATAAGTATGTTCTGTTATTCTGCATAAGCAAAAGTCCCAGTTTGATTTGAACAGCCCATGTACATACTTATCATAATTCAGAGTGGATTGTTTTGTGGTAATACAAATAATGTAATAGTCTCATGCTGCTTTGTACAGCATGCAAGGCCATTTAAAAAGGACAATTGTTAACTGCTGTATATGAGGTGGTGTCATAAAGTTTCAAGACCAGTTCTTTAACACGCCAACAGATGGCAGCACAAGGCTGTACGCACAGTAACTGTAAGCACCGACCTTCATAAGTCAGTGTGCCAAAAGACATCGTCCTGTGTACATCAAGGAGCGAAGGTGAAGTTCTGTGTGAAACTTGGCGAACCTGCATGAATGGGGCGAACTGGGCGAACCTGCAGACGTTTGACACGATTCGGCAAGTTTATAGTGATGCTGCAACGAGTCGTTTGAGGTGACTTGAGTGGCATGCATGCTTCAAGAGTAAAAGAACATCACTAGGAGACGAGAAGAGATCAGGATACAGGTATCAATGACGAAAATGTCGAAACCACTCGTGCATGATGATTGTCGGAAAACACTCCACAACATTGCTGCCATTGTCCAGGCAATCCTCACTTGTGATTTGAAGATGCGCCGCATTGCACCAAGTTCATCTCAGGCTTCTGACCCAGGAGCAGAAGGAACATCGCATTGAAGTCTGCCAAGAAGTCCGTCAGCATGCCGTGGATAACTTCATGTCGAGGATCATTACCCGTGACCAAACTTACTGTAGGTGTATAAGTACATTTACTGTACATTTACATTTAGCCATTTGCCAGACACTCTTATCCAGAGCAACTTACAAAAAGTACGGTCCTGATACAAAGCAACAATTTTCACAGTGGACGAGCCCATTATCTCGCTCATCATCAGTCGAGGCAGGCCTGCAGCTTGACCAAGTGCATGCTCATCAGCTTTTTCAACATCACGGCACTGTGCTCCGAGAATTCATCCACAGAGGCCAGATCATCAATAGTGAATTCTACTGCCAGGTTTTAAGGCACCTGAGGAAGGACAAAGGAGAGAGAAAAAAAAAAAAACTGAGCTAGTAAACAGAGCTAATCACAAACTTTTTGATACCCCCTCGTATGTACTTAAAATAACTGCTTTCAACAGCCAACAATAAATAAAAACATAGCTCTGAACTCCTAAGGCCCAGCTCTAGCATAAACCAAATTACAATGCATGTTCTCCCCGCGCTTGGTGGGTTTCCACCAGGTACTCCAGTTTCCTCCCACAGTCCAAGGACATGCAGATTAGGTTAACTGCCGTTCCAAAATTCTCAGATGTGTCTCTTATGCAAGTTGGTAACAAGGTAGCCGACTAAGAGTCTCATTACATACAGTGCTTGAAGTCATCTGTAAATGCCAATCAGCTTTATGCCATCACTCACAAGAAATGGTTTGACTTGAACGCCCCTTGCATACAGTATGACATGCAATTGAGACTCTTTTAGTCGCTACGAGTCATCTAATGTGATATGTCGTCTCTTGATGGCTGTTATGACATTTGTGGATACAAGCTGTAGCTGAATGTTTAGTTGAGCTTGGAGACTTAACTTGTCTTCCTCTGCCAACTTCACACGCTCTCTCATCTCTCAGGATCCGTATGACAGGCCTCATATCATTTAGCTGATGACAGAGTTTAGATGACAGCTTCTTCAGGCCCCTTGTGCTGCTCATCAGCCTGCCCGACCTCCAGTCCATAGGGGCGATAATTAATGACTGAAGGCATAAATAATGCATCACAGATTGGACTGTGGCAGTTTAAGGCGTTACCAGGGGACCCCAGCTCTGGCGGGGATTGGGCATGGACATAAAGTGTTGGTGATTCTTCACTGAGCTGCCAATTCTTTTAGGGTTTAACAAAAATGTAGTTTAAAAATATATATTTTTTTAATTTCAACTCTATACTTTACAGTTATGCATATTGAATAACTGATCCATGTGTATAAAGTGTATATAACTTGAAGTTATATACATTTCCATGTTATGAGATAATGTCTCCGCCCCGTCCTGTCACTGATTGTATTCACCTGGTCCGTGTTACATTCTGATAGTTTTATGCATCACGACTCATGTTTATCTGCTCATACTTGGAAAGTATTATCTTGTATTCGTGTTGTTAACTCTATGCTGCGTCATGTTTCCTGGTTTGTACCCTCGCTATCCCAGATATGGACAGGATTGTGTCGAGAGTGCCAGAGGAGAGCAAGGGATTGGTCCAGATCAGAGTGGAGGACAGGATTGGAATTAAAAATATTGTATGATGTCATTCTTTTATTCTTGTCTGAATCCGTGAATCTACTGTATGAATCGTTATGAGCCGCCGAGCTTTCAATAATATATTAGAAAATAGTTCTCAGTGTTCCAAGACTCTGTATGAAATTAGGCTTATATAAAATATTCCATTAAGGGGTAGTTATTGTGTTATTATTAAAAGTGACAGAGGAAATGAAACCCGACTATGAGAGGTCTGATTATGACCGTACTAGCTGCTTACCATATCATCTAAAAATTGCCTGTCTATTATAAGAGTGTCTCGGAGGGTCAGATCACTACAGAGTTTAGCATTCTACCTTATTAGCTCATTAACTATTTAAGAATGATTGAATTCGGAGGGTTAGAAGGAGACAACCACAGGGATTATACTCACCTACATTACAGTATGTCTGACACAATGGGTCTACTAAAGCTTAACGCAGCGTGGACTTTCTACACACTTAATGCAGCAAATACAAAAAAAGATGATAGAATAATTCATGTAAATTCAAATGAGTGACAGAGGAATACAACAGTGCATAGGTTATACTGTGGCAAGGCATTTTGATGGCGTGTTATGGATGGGTCCATTTAAATACAAATAAATACAGCTCAGTTTAGTATTCTACAAAGAAACATTCTTATCCTGGTGAGTGCCGTCTCTTCCAGGATGACACCATCTACAGGACACAAGGGCTTACTGAATGATTTGATGAAGTACAGAAATTATGTAACTCATGGGGTTGAGATTAGACAATGGTATAGTTTTTTTTCTTAATTCATTATATAGTGGGGCAAAAAAGTATTTAGTCAGCCATAAATTGTGCAAGTTCTCCCACTTAAAAAGATGAGAGAGGCCTGTCATTTTTATCATAGGTACACCTCAACTATGAGAGACAAAATAAGAAAAAAAATCCAGAAAATCATATTGTAGGATTTTTAATGAATTAATTGGAAAATTCCACGGTAAAATAAGTATTTGGTCACCTACAAACAAGCAAGATTTCTGTCTCTCACAGACCTGTAACTTCTTCTTTAAGAGGCT
>JAQMYI010000039.1:30910709-30922531 GCA_030014275.1 Clariallabes melas
CCGTGAAATATCGACAATTCGCCATTCATTCCCGCATTGATAATCAGCAATATTTTATAAGGAGATTTAGGGATTTACTTAATTTTATAACGTTTTAAGAAAATTCATTAGTTTGTTCAGTCTATTTGAAGCTTCTGAACTTCTCGGATGTTCAAGGTCCTTCTGTACTCAAGCGATGCTCGTATAAATATTTCGCATCATGTTTGCATGATCAGAACCTACACGAGTGCGTCACACAGACAGCTTTGTGATTATAACTATAACACTTTCACGGCATGAGCATATTCTTACTTGATGAGTAGCATTAAGTAAAACTCAACACCTACTGTAGTCTTACTCCTGTTAGTTGTTGTTTTTCCCCCCTTCATCTTGCCTATTCTCTCTGAAACTCAAGGGGAGAGGGAATGTTGCTTTGATTGCTGTGTGTCTACAGGTTGTCCTCGGGCAAGCTGAACGTTTCGGCAGGAGCGTGTAGTAAATAATACTATCGGAGGAGAAAGACGAAGGAAAGCAAGTAGATCATATAATATGACTTAAATGATGACCGTCTGACACACACTTAACTGTATGGGAATGTCTGTGGAAATTAAGGTGAGCGATAAAGAATAAATTTCACACGTTACACAATTACATTTCCTTCATAATTAAAATATCCTCAGGAAACATCTGCCGGAACCAGTGGACAAATGGAGGGCAAGATCTTTACGTCTAGACCCTTTTTATAATTCATCCTGTTATCGCTGACCTCCAACTTCCTTTGCCTTCTTCCACTCCTGCCCTTCTGCTCTGCCCTTCCCCTTCTTTAATCTTCTCCCAAATAAGAGCTGACGTGTATGAAATATGCATGCTCTTCATCAAACGCACCGTTCCTTACTGAGCACGCTCAGAACAGGGTGTCGGCCACGTCGTCTCTTTCGCTGTGGAAGTCGTGATGTTTGGCTTCAGGCTAAAGTCAAAAGAAGGTAGTTCAGTGGTGCAGACTGCATAAAAGGGCTTAGCTACATACTTCAAAGGTCAGATGGTCCTTCAAACTAGGACTGCCATGCCCCGGAGTGTGTGTACTGCGACTGTGGCAGTCTCAATCGTACAACTTATTTCTATGTAGATTTAATAAAATACTAAAGGCTAAAATCAAAATTCAGTGCAACCTTGACTTCCCCTTGTAGTCCCCGCTTAAATGTGGTTGAAAGGAAACAATGATGTGTCTATAACAGAAATGAGTTAACTAATTAAATGAGTCATTTAATTGGTTCTACAAGAAGTGAAAGTCTGTGGTATAGACGCACACATTTATTTATTTAAACAGAATTACTTAGTGGATGTGGAGGGAGGGGGGGGGGGGCCGTTGTGGTTTGGATTCAGTGGTTGGTGTCGGATGGGTGAGGGGATGAAGATGAACTGAGGAAGGGGTTGATGGACTGATTAAGGGATTAATTAATGGTTAGTGGATTGGTGGATGGATATGTTGATTCATTTAATCATTAATGTATTAGATCATTATAGGATGAATGAGTGGATGGATGGGAAGATGAATAAAGGCAACTGATAGATGAATGCATGGGTGGTTGGATTCATTTATTGAATGGCTTGAGGGATGGGTGGTGGCATGGATAAAAGGATTAATTGATAAATTGGATATTTGAAGTAAGGATGGAGTGGATGAATGGAAGCGTGGGTTACATAACTCAACTGAGTTTTTTTTTTTCCTCCCACAAAGGATTATGTAGAGGTGGAAGAGATTTGGAACCCAGAGCGTGACGAGGTTGCATTGGTACAGTATGTTACAGGCCCAAGCCACATGGTGATCAATAAAGCTTTTATTATTCCAGAAACATGAACATGGGTGCTTGGAAACCATAGATTTGGTCCTCCCTGGTAGCTTCACAGTGGATAAAGAGATGTTCCAAACCCCCACCGGCAAGACGAAAGCCCAAGAGTAAGGTGTCGTAAGGTTTTAGTAGAATAGTTAAGGGAAACATGATTGATTATGTCCTAAGCACAAAAGGTGCTCTGAAGGGGGAAAAGATGGCTATATTTCTATTTTCCACGCTGAGCGATAAGCGTCATAAGAACAATAGGGAGACTTGTAATCGCTTCTTCTGTGCTGAGTGGATTTATGACCCGTAAAGCGGTCAGCTGCTGGTTAATGTTACCCGTGGTGATGTTGCTTTGCTGAAGGCTCTGAAGTAGCAGCGCGAGCAGAATCGGTGCTGAGATGATCCATGCTTAAAGTCTCCTTCACCAACCTGAATGCTGTACAGGGGACAGATCAGGAAGACTAGATTCAACAAAGGATCTGGACCAGATTATCCCGCTTCCAGTCTCCAACGTTTGCATGATGCATGGTGGTAAAATAAGTTCAGATAATTAAATCATAACTCTTTTTTTTGGAAAACATGGACTATGCCGTGCTTAACTGGCTTACAATCACAGACAGTGTTCAAGTTTGGGTAAAGAAAGCGGGTGAGATTGTCAGTTAGCAAACAAGCTACATGCATCAAAAATGAAATGTAAACTGTGTGTGCTGTGCCCCCCCCCCCCCCCCCACACACACACACACACACGTTACCTGGTATTAAACCAAACCCTAATGTAAACAAAGTAATGAGTTTTCAGCCAATTGCTGTTACAGTATGTTGACTTATTAGAATAAACATGAGGCGAGGAGCAAGTGTGCGTAATAAGCGTGTGTTAAACAATTCTACTCATGGTACGCTTTGCAACAAGTCGATGGCTTGTGTCTTTTTGTTTCCCCTGCCTGTGAGGCCTAGGTGACGGTTAGGAATCACTATCTGGCGTCTTGTGGTGGCGCCGTCATCTGTTGACTCTTTTCTTATATCCACAACTCCTCCTAAAACATTTATGAGAATTTGACCAAACCTTGACAAGCAGCTTAGATGTGCCTTAGCTATTTAATTTCAGAGGTAACCTATTCGGTAAACACGGCTGACATGCTATCCTAGGAAGATGTACGGTCAAAATCGGCTGGTGATGCTGATGGGAGGAATCGGGAAAGTCATTCAGGAAAGGTGGGGTTTGTGTACACTGCTATATTAGACATAAAAAGGAAAAATTTAAGTTTGTGTTCTTTAATAATTAGCCCCATGTGACCTGTGCTCAGTAGGAAATGAGTAATAGATTGCACACCGGTTGGCGTAAACAATCCTGGCACAAACCAAATAAGGCCTTGCTAAGCACACTAGTCCATTCACAGGTCAGTGCGATAGAGACGTCAGCGATGCCGCAGTTCATAATCATCCTTCACAAAGTGCGGGAAAAGGGAAGTGTGATAAATGCAATTACCCAACTTTTCCTTTTTTTTTTTTCTTTCTCGGAAATGGGTATTTCAACGTCACCTCCTTGGAATTGCTTTTCTTTTGCTATGATTTAATGATTTAATGTTGTTCACTGTGATTGTTTTACAAAGATTTCTTAGTGTGCTAATTCCTTGTTTGTGTCCTATATTAAGCCTGACATCGACTACAATATGTGGCTAAAGGACAGAGTAGGATGAGCGTGTGAGAGTACAAGGGGTGCGGAGTGGGGTGGGAGCCCGTGCTAGCATGCTTCAGCTCCCCAGTATCGATCCGGCACTGTCCCGTCCCATCAATAACTCCTTGCATGTAATCTAACTGTCTGCCTCCATGACATCCTTGTTAACAGGACCGGATGAATAACACAATTCCTTTGTGTGCCACTTAAATCGGAGACAAGATTCAAAATTCTCATGTAGCCTTTTCAGTGGAATCTTGACTATCCGACTAATCAAGTTAAAAATATAAGAGGACGAGGAAGAATTGAAGAGTGTCTGTCCTGCGCTCGCTGCTCTTATGTAGATGCCTCATTTGGGCAATTGTGGCATACTTGCACGAACCTGCATTACAATCTGTCGCTCTAATTGATGCGCTGTTCAATTTTTTTTTTTTTTTTTTTTTTGAAGCACCATGCCCCATGAGTGAAAAGGGATGGAAACTAGAGGAGACCGATAAAGGAGATGGAGACCGAGTTTGAGAAAAGAACTTTTTTAATCAGTCTACAGGGAGTGTGGAGGGGGGGATAACGAGGAGGTGTGTTCAATTTTCACACCACAAGGGCTTCTCCTCTTCGGCTGAAACGGTGGCCGATTCTTTGCTTTGTCTGAAAAGCTTAAAACTAATGAATAAAGCACAGTGCCATTTTAATTTTTGTTTTTTTGCATGTAATTATTTAATGCTCTTTATAAAACCTGCCAACGGAAGGTTTTTGCTTAAGAAAAGGTTTCAAGTAATAGGCTTTTGGGCTTAATTATTATTATTTTTTTTTTTTAGTTTTATTGTTTAAATAGCACATCCACTATTTTAGGTCTTTAGGAATATGCATTTGACACTCATTGCAATTTCTTTATTTCTTCTTTTGGCAACTCTAAAGAAAGTTTATTGTTCTCTGCCATCTATCCAGAACTTTCTCTATGTTGCACGCGTCCCATGTAGTTAGTATGTGGCAGCAGTAAAAAGGCTGTGTAGTACTATGGGCGTGGCCCTGGACTCTTTATAGTACTAAATTAACTGTGCTGACCTGGTTACTGTTAACAAACTGAATTGTTTCAATACTTTTGAATACACTACACAATTTAAAGGGAATTGATGGTACCTCCACTTAGTAGGATTATATTTAACATTTTTAACCCACTAAGAATATTGTTCTAATTCGCACAAAACTAAATAGTGATTAAATTAACTTTCAGAGTTTAACAAAACTGGATGTACTGGAAATATACTACACCAGCAGTTCTTTAGATGCAAAGACGTATTTTAGTCAAATTCAATAGAAAAAATATCAATGGAGATCGCAAGTTCGATTCCCGGGTAATTCTGTAACCTCTCGCAGCCGGAGGCGTCTGTGAGCTCAAGCAAGCGGTAGGAACGGATAGCGCTGTCCTCCGAGTGTGTTACGCCGCCCCCAACGTTGCGTGAGCGAGCAATTCGAAAAGATGCGGTTGGCTGGCGTCACGTGGTTCGGAGGAAACGCGTGATAATCTTCGGCCCTCCCGACTGAGTGGTAGTGTAGTAGTAGCCTTAATATGGGAGCCCCCTAGTGATGGGGAGGAATTGGACACAACTAAATTAGGGAGAAAATCTGGGGAAAATAATAAAAAAAATAATAAAAAAAAAACTCAACTCAATAATAATTCCCTTAAGTTTAATCAGCTTAATGTAATTTACTTTTAGCCATGTCCTATTCCGTAACTCTGGTTTTATACTGTACAAACTCATTACCTACAACACTTAACATACAGTATAATTTACCTCACATCCGCACTTGTGTCTACAACACAAAAATATTTATTAGTCTTGTTTTTTTTAACCAAGAATAAAATAAAGAATAGAGGTGCAGGCCAGTAACGTAGCTTGGGATCGTGGACGCCTAAAACTGTGTGGCCGCTTCGCTTGCCAAGTAATCAACAAAATAAAATGCACGTGCAAAAAATGTCTTTGTATTAACAGTCAGTGCAGTCAGTTGTCCATGCGATCTCGGAGACGAGTCCAGGCAGTGAGTGATGGGAGACACGACAGAAGGAAACTATAGACAAGCATTTACGTAGAGACCAGCAGTCCTGCACGGCGAAGTTAATCTCACAGACAGCATCAGTCTTTGTACTTCTTTAAAGTCATTTAACAAGCAAATTTTTGTCAACACAGCATTTTTAAACAATCATTACAGTAGCCACGGGTAATAACATACTGTATAATGCTGTCATCACTACAGTCAATATCAGTAGCATTAGCATGCGATTATGCTAGCCGTGATTAGCATCGTAGTTTCTAGAACTAACTCTGATTAAAAACAGACCACTGAGATGTACACAAAGTCAGTAAACTTACTCTGGCTAAAATATGTCCGTTACCGCTCGGTAAATTCTGCATCCACCTTTAGTAAACGGCGCCTCCGTCCTCCAGAAACGACACCACATGCTTATCTTGTCTCGTCTCCCCAGGTATTGATGCTAACAAGCCCTTAAACTCTCTCTATGGGGTCTCCTTTAACTCTCGCCTCTTTGTACTAGTGATTGTTTAAAAAGATGTTACACACCCAATGCAACTCTATGCAAACTTTAATAGAGAGTTTTTCACTTGGGGTAGGTTGCCAAATAAACCATACCATTAAGTGCTAAATAATAAGATATATTTTCTTCCTTTGACCACTTCATTAAAAATAAACGCGGATTTTATCATCAACTAGGGTTGATAGGGTTTAACATTACATTAAGCTACGTATACAGTATCTGAACAGTTTTAATCATTCTAGATGAAGTGATTATATTTAACTATTTATTTATTTATTTATTTTATTGTCAGCATTTGTTAAGTCTTGTCTATATCTACAGTACGATTTGTTTAACCAGGCCCAGCAACCATTGGGAAAATCATCCTATTATCTCAAAAGGTAAATCGCATTGTTCATTGTCTTTAGCCTGGAGTCTTGTAGGATAAAGAAATGTCATTTTGTCAAGCTCTTTATAATGTCCCTGTGCCTTCTCTTTACCAGCTTTGAGGAATCGCATCCTTATAAAGATGCAATCGGGTTGTGGGAAGCCCAAGGAGAAACAAAAACACAAACATTTGAGGTTATGATTTTATTGCCTCCCGCCTTTCAGAATGCTAAAGTGGTCTGGTTGAATAAAATCTTTTCTAACAACTGAATGTTGCGATAAGCCCTGGCATAATCAAGCTGTGTTTTTGAAAAATTTTTTTTAAAGAGGAGTACTGTCACTGTCCTCCCACACAATCTCCATTTTTGTAATTATCTTGCACCGAAATTGATTAATACTAAAGGCACTCATGGTTTGGGAATCATTAAAAGTCCAATAATAACGAGAAATGTGTTTCATATGAAATAAGTGAATTGATGCTGTACTGTAAATGCTTGTTTTTTTTCCACACAAGCAAATTAAAATCACCAATGACTTAAAATCATTTTAGCCTTTAAAATAACGAGTATAGAACATTTGTTTGTCTTGGAATTAAGTACAGAGCAATGGTGCTGTGGTACCTTTTTAGGACAATTCTATGAGGAATGTTTAAGTTAAACCAAGACTTGTAATGATGCACAAGTATGGTGATGGGAATTACAGTAAAACATTTGAATGGTACAAACCTCTTAAAGAAGGCCATACTGTACGTCCGTGTATGACGATCCTGACCGAGGTGGCTCGGAGCCCATTGCAGACTTTCTCGTGAACATTCAATGAGTAAGATGCCTGATTTTTTAAAAATCGACTAATCAGTTTGTTGCCAACTTGTGCAAAAGAAGCATCTGTCTGTGGGATCTGTACAGTTATTCGTGAATGCCCTTGTTTCCGGAAGTTGAGGGCACATTGGGTAAAGAGAGAGCTCTTGGGTACAGAGGCAGTCTGCTCATGGTTCCGGCATACTGGGAGAACCTTTTACCTTGATGATGTCCAAGCACTAGTGAAATGCTGGAATAAGTGCATTAGTGTAGCAGGGGATTATATAGAGAAATAAAGGCAGCTTAAACGCTCATAACTGTGTTCTGTTATTCTGCACGATCAAAAGGTTTAACTTGAACACACTCCTTATATGTCCTGGTAAGGTTGAAGTGTTTGAAGCGTTTAAGTTTTCTCCTCGCTGTTAATAGCCATTAAGAATGATTTGAGTCTGTTGGTTCTCCTGCTTTCAATTAGCTGACTTTCAAAATGTCATCTATGTATATCAGCTCTGTGATACACTGCTATCCGGTTCATACCGCTGACTAGGATAATGAGGTCGCAAAATCAATCGTGTCTATAATTGTGACTTAATTAAAGAGCTCGATTTAAGTGGGTGATTCAGAAACGCATGTTATTTATTTATTTTTTTTTAGCGTATCTATAAAATGCATATTAGCACTCCTCGGGATGAACCCGGAGAAAACCACTGCAGGCCTTGTGATCAGAGTGCATGGCGCCTGCTGCGTGGTCCTGCAGATAATGGGAATAAGCAAAGATGTGAATGATCTCTGTGTGCTGGGCTGACGGGGCCATTTGTAGATCGCCTGCCTGCTATTGCGCCCTGAGAGTCGGCTCCATTTTCAGACTGCCATTAGCGCGGCTATGTGACACATTTTGAGAGATGCAATTTCACAGATGCACTCGCTTACACCCGAATACTGACGGGCTCCTTGTCCTCTGAGTGGCTGTCATCAGCTCGTATTAGAGTGTTTATCTGGATGACACAGGCCCAGCACCTCCTGGAATACATTAGTTTTTATTTGTGTGTGGCGCATCAGTCATGAGGAGAATTCGGAGCCAAGCGGCAAAGACAAAGGTTGTATGGATATCGGAGGGCAAGCTGAATTAAATTGTGTCTGTGACAAATATGTGACCCGATAAACCCCTAGAAATAAATAAACGAACACAAAAATGAATTGTCCACTCAGCTGTGTAGAGAGCATGTTTAAGCCGGTTGTTTAAGTCAACCCGGGACTTTTGACGGTGCAGAATAACGGTACAATCACAAGACTAAAAATGTGATTTATTTCTCTATATAATCAACCGCAACACTAATGCACTTATCCCAGTTTTTCACTAGTGCTTGAATACCATCAATGTTGAAGGTTTTCTCAGTGTGGCGAAGCCATGATCGGATTGCCTGCATGAAACACTGGCCCCCCAAGACCTCCTTTAGTAGAGTGGGGTCAGGGATTGTCCTTTCACAAACGTATGACAAAAAAACGTTTGTACCATTCACATGTGCAGCGAAGTGTCTCGTAGCTATACCGTGCTTGAAGTCTTCAGTAAATGTCGAATGGTCTTTCCATTCTCTCTCAAGAAATGAAGTCCCAGGTTGACTTGAACGCCCCACATACTTTAGTCTTCAGTACTCATCTTTAAATTGTAACTTTAAATAGTACCGTCCAGATAAGTATAGCCTAGATAGCTGTCATTTTGTGTCCCAAATTTGTTGCTACAGCTTACACTAGGCTTACATCATATTGGATTAGATGTTGGTACTGAAACCATTGTACAACTCCAGTATGTACACACGCATGGTATTACACTGACATCCAATACTTGTTTCAGAATTGGTGCATTGTTGAGTAAAAATGTTCATCCATCTGCTTCAAATGATTTCTGCCTTCTACTTAATTTTCGTTTTTTTAAATTTTTTTATTACTGAACATTTTCGAACATGGCAGCGAAGAAGACATCAGATGTTTTATTAATAATTGAAAACGCCACAACCCATTTATTAATAAAGAAAACCTGTCCAAGAAGTCGCTGTCACGAGTCATGTCAGTCACAGTCTCTATAAGCATGCCACAGTCGTCTGTCTCTCAAATCTGGAAAAAAATAAAAAATCAATGTAAATTATAGAAGACATCCATGTGTGCTCATGCAATTTGAAAAGTCTGTGTGTGTGTGTAGGGGAGCTCACTGAAGCAGAGCAAACTGATGGCTTTTTTTTTTTTTTTTTTTAGATATTAATCACCAAGAGCTGTTTTTAATATAATTCAGGCATATTAAACACATAATTAAAGAGCTCTCAGGCAATCTCCTGCCCAATTAATGTTAAGTAAATGCTAATGCTTAACTGATTCACCTTTTTAGTCTTCGGATTAGAGCGCACAGCGAACATAACATTTTCCCCCTCAGTCTGTTTTGCATTCAGACTTTTATTATGGTAATATTAGAAAATAACTTTCTGTTTATGACTATTTGGTGCAAATGTCAAATGAGGCAGATTGTCAGGCATGTATTTAAGTAAGTATGCACCGTTTTGTTTTTGTGCCAAGACTGCCTAGCTAACCTCTACCTTGCTCCTATATTCTGCTTACAAATCAGCAATGGTACAGTAGTATTAACATTTAAGCACACACACACGACAAAAGCTTTACCATTTAGTAGCCTTGACCAAGCGTACATATGTAAGAGGGATCTGCCAGACTATGGAATTTCCTGAATAATAATAGAGTTGGACAACATGGTGGTTTCACACCTTCTGAATTAGGAGTTGCCTTGTGCCCCAATTAACGCCATTATCCATCCATTATCCAACCGCATTATTATTATGGATAATGGCGTTAATTCTAATTAACATGATGATGTCTACAGTATTGTATGATTTGTATGCAATTGATTTCTATTTCATTTCATATCAAATAAGTCAAGCTATTAACCGCAAATTTATTTAGATCAAATTAGGGAAAGTGACGTTAAAGCATCATTTGATCGGTTTGTTCTGAGTTATTTGTAACTTCCCAAGGTATCTTCAAACTGTAATTATGGTAAACTAACTATCAACAACCCTTTGTGCTTCTAGCTGAAATAAATGCTCAATAACTAAAACATCTTTGCTTGGTTGAGTTCAGTCTTGTTGGGCAACTGGCTGAAAGGATCCACAGACTTTCCAGCATGGTTTCCTGTACATACTGTACCCTTACCAAGAAACGAAAGATCTGAGCCTTGGTTTATCATCTAAAGACATCGTGTACGAATCAGGCTACATTCAGACTTGGAAGGAAGCCTTTCTGAGGACGCCTAGTCTCAACATTATTCTCATTGCTTTGTCAGCTCGCAATTGCTTCGAAGTAAAATGCCATCTATTAGTGCCCCTGAGAGTCATCAGTGAGCATATCATCTCTGAGTACTTAATTATCAACATCAGCCTCGTTCTTCACGTTTTAAAAATACTAATTGCAGTGTAAGTGCACCTGCAGTGAGTCTGTCCCTTTAGCAGACAGTGTATTCCTTAATGACCGGCTATCAAACCGGAATTTTGGGCTTCGTTGCATTGAGACGAGTCTATAACACTGTTTGCTTTGGAGGCGCATAATTAAACTGTTAGACTGTAGTGTTTTGTGGAATAGATGGACTGTGGCAAGCATTGAGTGCTGGAAGAAACTGGTCCTTGTAGAAGCCATGGATTTCATTTTTATACCTTTGTCAATCCTTTGCCCTATCTCTCTCTCTCTCTCTCACCCATTATTCTCTTTTTCTTGCCAGGAGGAGTAGTAAAACATTGTTCAAAGCTTAGTAGGAGATTGACCATTAGGGAATCCGGTGGTGCATCCATAAAAAGCCTAATAGTCTGAGCAAGAAGCTTGCTAGCCTTGGAGTTTTGGATTCCAATATGCAATGTTGAACCCTATTGCTACACTGCATTACAGAGTGCTTGCTAATTTAGTCCAGTAATCTACAGAGACCTGTACAATTGGAAGCTGTGGGATCTCTACATAAAGAAAGGTTTCCAGGGACGTGCTCCTGAGAGAACCATGATTCCAGAACCCCGCCCCCTGGTATCCAAGGCTCCACTGAGCATCATCAGGATTGCCAGGGAGGGAGCTGGTGGAAGATAATGCCATCATTAGAATGAGGTGGAATACTTCCCTGGTCAACTTGTTAGGGTCCCGCTCAATGGTCAAATGTAACCCTTTCCTGGTACAGTTATTGCATGTCTGAGCCAAGGCTGCGTTAGGTTTGCCAGAATAACAAGAGCGAAGCAATTATTCATAACATGGTGTTGTTCATTTAGCTACGTTAAGCTGCAATTTAATTTTTATGCATTATATCCACAAGAGAGGATGGGGAAATATAAGGATGTTCAGCAAGGTGGTCAGGTTTTGAGTTTACTAACTACTGGTGTGATTGAGATTATTCTCTCATGAACTTTGTCCCCAACTGTCTATGCTTGCAGTGGTACTAAATTGACTACCATAATATATTTGTATAATAAGCCTGCCAACCGTAACTCAACCAAATTTACAGTGTTTTGTCTGCAATGGTATAATTTAACCAAATGTAAAAAAAAAAAAAAAAAAAAAAAAAAGGCAAAAGATTAAAAAAA
>JAQMYI010000039.1:30929336-30941173 GCA_030014275.1 Clariallabes melas
AAGGCAGGGTACACCCTGGACAGGGTGCCAATCCATCGCAGGGCACACACACATACGCACATTCACACACTACGGTCGATCTGGGAACGCCAATTAACCTAACCTGCATATCTTTGGACTGTAGGATGATTGATTTATTTAAACAGTTATTTGTCTCTACTGAAATCCATACACTTCCATGAATAATTGACCTACAGTAGCATGCGGCTTGCAACTGACAGTGTAGTTACCATGGATTTAAATTGGATTGAAATTCTTACCTGTAGCCGAAAGCATAAACCATGAGGGTGATGGGCAGTCCGGTAGATCCCGTGAATTTTTGTCTCCACTTATTCTTTGTTAGAAGAGCCGAGCTCATCATTTCATTGTCGAATCCCAAATAGTGTAAAATGGAAAGCTAGTGCACTATGTGAGATGTCCAATCCCCCGTCACACGCATGCAGTAGTGTCGTCCTTCAGGGGTCAAAGATTAAAACGCCTGTGAAGCGGAGTGATGCATATACGGAGTGATGTATAACACCCCAGTGCTGTTGTACTCCATCAGGACTCATGAAACACCAATCAAAATTTTTGTCCTGAACTATCTGCTGTACAAGTTCTAATAAAACCAAAGTCTAAATATGAAATACAGCATTTCTTTTGGAGCATAAGAGTTCAACATCATCTTAACCCAACACTTGTTTTATATTTTCAGCCTGTGAAAGTCAATGGGCAATTTCACCTGGGCCATTAGTGATTTAAAAAGTCCTGCTTTAAAAATGCTTTAAAAAAGAGGAGAGGCTCCGTATAGTGTCCATTTTCTTTCTAAATTGGCTCAAACCTATTGAACCAGTGCGACGGCTCCGAGTGATGCGTCAGAAAGAAAATGTCACTTTGAGCCCTTTTCAAACACTTATTGTTGACTAAAATTCGAAAAGATTTTTATAATGGACAGTGGATAGTTGGGTCATTTGAATATAATGCCATCTTTAAAATTATATACCTGATTCCTTCTCTAAAAGTGTCTTATCTGTTTGATTACATTCAGTATTATACTTGTAGCCTTTAAAGGCTTCCTAAATTTTAAACCTACTGCAAACTTGCAAGTTTCGACTTGCAATGATCAGTTTGCTGGTAATCATTAGCCATGTTTAGGAGAGCGCGTGTAAACGCATGTCTAGCTAGGTGCACAACTTTGGCATGTGAGATACTGTGACCTTTCTATAGTTAGCAATTCAGCCATCATAAAATTTGGCAGATGATTGTGCTAAAGTCAAAATGCTAATGTCTATCCACACAAAGGAGATTATACCTGTAGTCTTTCTTTGCCAAGTGACGTTTAAGTGCATTAAAATAATTTTATGAGCAACAGAGCGATATCATTACTCAGTAGAGCTGCGAATCATAATGTAGGTGTATGATTTCATCTATCTCTATTCTATGATTTTCCTGGATGTATGAAAATCACTAAAATTATCTAATATGCATTGAAATGCTATGTAACTATTGTAAACCTGCCATTGTATGACATCACACCGCAGTCCGGTTTATGACAGTATTGCAGTAACTGCGCATGAACTCGATGGAAGCAGTTTGCATTTGCTACAGAGACCGTAGTATACATGTTTCTAAGGAATTTGTCAATTTTAGAGAATTTCACTTTTGAATGCGTGAATCGGTTCTGAATAGAAGCTGACAAATCTCTTCAATTAAATGAGTCGATCAACATCATCGCATAATCAATTAAATCACTACTCATTCGTATATGGCTGAAAAGAACCAAAGTAAAACTTTAGTACTTTACCACTTCCCTTCAGATCATTGCTTATGCTCTGTATTAGGCTGGTGGCTGCTGCACAGTTTCAAAGGAATAACTTGAAACAAAGTCAAGAGATGTAAATAATGATTTCTAAATCATTATTTCTAGATTTTTAAAATTCACCATATTTAATAGAACTCATTTCGTAAACCTCCAGAAATTCCAAACTACTGTACACTTAGACCTTGGTCAATATAACAGCACAAAAGAATACAATATTTAAAAGAAAACAACATTTAAATTACAAGTGCGTTTACATACATTGAAATTTACATGCATACATTTTCTACATCCTAAATGTACAGTGGATGTAATGAAAGGTTGAGTCACACAAGTTGCCTGTTGGCTATAGGGTCATTATCCATGTCAAGGTCTACCAGGTCAAGTACACATGCTGTAATTAAGTTGGCATGGCAATAGCGAATAGAACGGTTGCAACAACTAGGCATTTCATTTTATGTATTTTAAACGTGATTCGCATTCTTACAGTACATTTGTGAGAAATTTATCAAATTTTACCCGAAGGTCAACATCTCAATTTAAATATACAGATCTACATACGAACCACTTTAATCTCTTTCCTCCAAGGGGTGACCATTAGCAAGCGCCCTGCTGAGGGTTAACATTGCTGGTTTAATATCGCTTTCATCCTCCCATTAAAATGACAAATAAAGCTAGGAAGCAGGCAGGGGAATCCTTCGGAAAGCTCCTTCATAGCTCTAATTCCTCCTTTATTGCTAGGCTTAACCCACTCTGGTCCAGGTCATTATCTGACTTAAATTTCTGCAGCCGTTCTCAGCCTAATCAAATAACGGATAGAGGCGGTAGAAATGAGGAATCTAGTAAGACAGGTAGCTGGCCTCTGTACTTTGTAGAATCTTGGTTTCTGTGACGCTTTGATGCCAGGATGAAAAAAAGCGCCGATTAAAATATGGAACGATATGACATTTTTAATACTAATCTTTCCATTTAGATTTTGTTTTGTTTTTGGTGTTTGTAATTTGCCAACTTTTTTTTCCCTCCCCTCTTCTTGTACATTTTTTACCAAGCACTAATTTTTTCATTTCTCATCTGCCATGCTGGTCCCAAGCCTGGATGAAATGTAAGGGTTGCATTAGAAAGGGCATCCAGTACAAATCCTGAGCCAGGTTGTGTGATTGGTTGGATGGTCTGATGTGGTGACCCCAAAGAAGAGAGCAGCTTGAAAGACCAACATCATCAATGGGAATTCAAGGTCAAATCAGTTGAGTGGAGAAATCTTTCATAAATCAACTTTTGTTCTCACAGTACAGAAATGTGAGACTGGACCTGTGCTCTGGACTTTGCTTGGTGCCCAGATTTCGAATCTGAGGTGGCAAGCAATCACTTCATTATTACCTGCTTTGGTCCCATCAAGATGAATCACATGATGGGCGGTTGGGTGATTTTTATATAGCAGTGACGAGCCCCAACACCGACCAATGGCCTTGAGGTGATTGTCTGGAACAACCACAATGTTGGAGTTACTTTTACTGTACAAAGAAGTCTAAAGTCCACTGAGTTGGGCTAAAGTTTTTGCAGTGATTTGGGAGCTGTCCATACTTGAAATGCTTCTGGTATATACTGTACAGTAAAATTTATTGGCATGTTGGCATTCTGATTTTCTGGTCTATACTGAGGAGAGGGTTCGTTCTCCGATTGCCTTGTCGCTGTTGCCTTGAGGGACATGTGAAGTAGTCATGAACATAATCTGCTGCAAGTGAGGCTTTGGAAAGCAAGTCCACCTTCATACTGTAGTTCATCCCAATCCCTGGACACTTGGGGTTATGGGAAAAATGTGTTTTGATTTCATCTGATGTTGGTACATTCTTCAGGATTTCTCAAGAAGAATTGAGGAGTGGTGGACATTTGACATTTTGGGGTCGAGATCTAATATTTTTTTCAGTTCAAGAAACAGTTGTGCCCAAGAATCAGGATATTCCAGGCAAGGTTATGACAAATAGTATAATTACACCCAAGTATCAAGTTCTCATTACTCGTAGTTGAGTGTATTCTTGGATGTCCTGAAGCCCGACGGGGATTGTACAGTAGTGGGAGACATTTGTTTATGGGGAAAATGTACAAATTTCAAGCTTTTGAGCCACAAGGTGCAAAGTGAGCCAAAAGATGCATGTTCATGTCTGTTTAATTTAGTTTTAGGTTTAATTATGTGCAGTAAGAAATACTAAAAGCAGAGGTCAACATATATCGTCTTTTATGTTTTCATAATGGTCCGACACCGACCTTTAAAAATCAGGGCAGCAGATGGACGATTTTCTTCTTCTTCTTTTTTTCCCCCACCATCTGTTAAAATATAATGGTTTAATAACAATAAATGGTACACAATTCCCAAGCTTAAATGAACCTTTAAGGCTGCAATTATTGAAGGTTTTTTTCTTTTAATACAAGGTTAGTATTTTTTAAGGTCATTTATTCTATAATACTGAACCATTATTCCATGAACATTACAATCTAATACTGTACTGTCCTTGGTGAAAGAGGGACTGATGATGGTCTGAACTGAAATATTACCGATAAAAACAAAAAAATTCATTAAAAAAAAAAAATGCATGATAATGGCAAGAATTGAGCTACTTAATTGCACCTTTTTACATGGTGAAGTTTGCTGGTGGTGTTAACGATAGCTTTCTTGGTTCAGGAGTGAGTGACTCTTATGGCTAGTATAATTCACTCTCACCTTCTATACCGCTTTATCCTGTATTCAGGGTCGCGGGGGGCCTGGAGCCTATCCCAGGAGACTTGGGCCATGAGGCAGGGTACACCCTGGACAGGGTGCCAATCCATCGCAGGGCACACACACATACACACACTCACACGCTATGGGCAATCTGGGAATGCCAATTAGCCTAGTCTGCAGGACTGTGGGAGGAAACCGGAGTACCCAGAGGAAACCTACCAAGCACTAGGAGAACATGCAAACTCCATGCGCACAGAGACGGGAACCGAGCGAACCCGGACCCTAGAGGTGCAAGGCAACAGTGCTAACCACTACACAATTACACAGACTCTTAGAAGATTCTACAATCTTGAATGCAGGTTTTATTTTTGACTGGACAATACAGCGAAAACACGAGTGAGAGAAAAGTAATTTAAATGTGTGAAAAGTCCTTTAATAAGCTGTTAAACCTCTCACACGCACAAGGATTTCAGATTATCCATACTCATAGATTCCTCATCACTGTGATGGTTTATAAATAGAAAAAGATGAGTGTTGAGTGACTGTTGGTTCTACATCTGGTTGACACTTTTTAATACAGAGGATCAGCGTATCTGGGGAAGTGCCAGGAAATGAGATTCAGCATCTGCGTGGATTTTTCAGCTATACTAAACAGCGGTGCAGATATTACTGTCATTTAGACTCGCGCACATACAGACACTTATTCTGCTGTGTGCTGGTCTGACGGTTTTGACACTTCATAGCCTGGAGCTCATGATTAACTGTATAAGAACAGGCAGGTGAGGTCATCCTCCGTTGTTTTACTGCTCTGGGCCACAAACTGTTTCTGCCTACCATGGTTTCTTTTGCTGAGAAAGATTGCCTTATCTCATTTTATGTCATCTAGCCCTGGCTTGGTTAGATTTTCTAGTGCATCGTCTAGCACTTTTGTTCATAGTTATTAAAGTTTCGTTCTAAGCTATATTTGGTTCCATATTGTTGCATTTCCATATTTTTTTTGCTTCAAAGTCGCCGTGATTTCTTTTGCTTTGTGGTGAACTGGCTGTTCAGTTTAATCCTTCCAATAAGTGTTAAGACACGTCTTCACAATGTTGTGGAACATTTTCGAACATTTTTGATTTTGTGGTCATTTCACATTACATGAAGTAACGTGCCTTTTTTATTTATTTATTTATTTTTACAGTATTTATTAAAGATCCATCAATATTTGGAGGTTCAAGCCCCCCACCACTGCTGGGTCACCACAGTTGACTCCTTGGGTTAAGACCCTTAATCCTGTCCTCCATACGACCTGCATGCAGTGGCAATCCAAAGCCTGGTTATAAAATGTGAGGGTTGCAACAGGAAGGGCGTTCGGAGTAAAACCTGTGCTGGATCTTGCAGATCAAACACAGTAATCTGATGTGGTGCCCCCTAGGGTAAAAAGGGACGAAGTGCAGAGGGGAAAAAGATGGTTTCATTCTAAAATTGCTGGGGAAATAACGGAATAAAACATTCCATAGTGTTGTTGTTATAGGGGGAATAAACGTTATTAATCACAATAATTGAAAATTACTTTCAGGAAACCGAGTTAATAAGCTACTTTTTATGTAAACCCCAGTCATTCACATAGACAGATCCACAGTGCATGTACGTGTACATTTCATGTGATTGCAAGTCTTTGCCTAGCCTTCTATCATTCCATTCAAGCCTAAACTGAGTCAATATACCAAATTAGAGAACAGTCCCCATCCTTTGCCCTCATTAACTCCTACCTCACAACTCGGTTAGAAAACGATCAAGGCTTTGGATGAAAAGCGTGCATGCCTGCTTAACATTTATTTTTTTTCAACCTACACATCAAAACGCAGCATTTTCATTTTGCAATAATGAATTTCTGCTGTCATCTCAGGAGGTCTCCAGAATAATAAGAATGACATTAACACCTCCAATGCGATTTGCATTCGGCATAATTTTATTGCGCTGTTTCTCGGTGTCGGGGCTGCAATAATGTTGTCACGGTGTGAGGCATATGAGTACAGCTCAGCCATCTAATAACAGGACTGCTGAATTGTGAACGATAAGCAGGTTTTTATCTCGCATAACTCACGGAGTCCATGACTGTACCCATGGACAAATTGTGTTGCTTTTCGTTACTGGAAATTGACAGGAATAACACAACCCAGAGAGGATTGATTTAATTCTAAGGTTTTGTCAGGTGCATTATTAAGATACGAGTAAACACTATTGTAGTACTATGTATTTATCATGATGATGTTTTTGGAGGAGGAAAAAACATATGCTTTGCAAAATGCTTTAAAAAACAAGTTAAAGTTGGTGTAAACAATGTGTTATTTTATATTGAGCATACATGATTAATCAACATCAATTATACTATATATAAATAAAAATAAAATTCAGGTGGTATTAAATGGAAAGCTAGTGATGTATGTTGGATGTTCAATCCCTCGTTCCACACACCAAGTTGTGACCTTGATCAGCAGTTAGAGATGGATTTAGAGACGGATCAGGCTTATTAGGGCTTATCTGGTTAGCTTTGAAGTTCCCGTTAGCACAAGATGGTTCGGAGGCAATTCGAATGACTTGGAAGCAGTTACTAAGACAGTGTGTTGTTTAAGATGGCAACGTTATCAGATGTGTGTTTATAGGTTGTAACTTGTTTCGCTTGAGTTTTGCAGAACATCCATCTGTTCTCTCTTTCCAGTACTGTGGACTGTTCTGACCTACTTTCACTCATGCAGGTGACGGACAGTCAGTGTAATTAACGACTGATAGAACACCTGTGACAGAGTGATGCATATAGTTAAATGACCCGGTGCTGTTATATTATCGCCTCTCGGCCAATCCGCTTACTTGGTCGGAGCTCTGCTGTATATTTCAGTTTAACAGAAAACAAAAATATGAAAAATTGGACCAGTGCACTTTGGGTTAAATATATTTTTCCTGCGTTTGTAGTGCTGGTGTATTAAAATTCTTTAAAAAAAATTTTTTACGAAAGGTTTGGTTAATTTCATAAAATTGTCTGACTGCACATGTGTTTAAGTCTGCTCCTCAGTGAGCAGCATATGAAAAATGTTTTGATAGCATCAGTCAGTTTGTTTGCTGTGTGTGTCATGTTCATAACATGCCTTCCATGTCTATTCAATTGATTTGTATAAAGAAAACATTTACATGAGCTTATAGACTGTAATTTGTGCATGTCTTTCAATTAGTCTTTCTTTAATCTTTTTTTCTTTTTTTCCCCCATGGATGCAGTACAGAAATGCATAGTTTTGGTTGATGTCACTCGCTCTTTTCTGACCGCTGACGGAAACGACAGAGCTTGACGTCTTTTGATGGACGTTGATTGTCGAGATAATTCGATGACGAAAGTGAGGAAGTGAGCAGGAGATCAATGGGAGTCGGGGAGGAAGTCACTCTAGCATTTACTCCGGTCTAATTAGAGTGGGCTGCGATGAGCTGTTGACATTTCGAGTGAGTGTAATGAGTTTCAGGACCAGGGTCATAATGGCACAAAGCGTAATTACGATGTGTATGAGTGAGAGCAAAAAAAAAAAAGAAAGCAAATGTTTATGATTACGGTTCTTGCGTGTACCATTTCTCAATGTCAAAAAATACCAGCATGCTATGATCGACATAAGGTTGCTTTGGTGATTTGAGATTTTTGCATAAAATAAGACGTTTAGAATAGTGAAGGATGGCAGTGTGACAGTTTTGTAGGCTTTAAAGAGCTCGAGGAAGCAGCTGAAACTAGAACATAATTAAAAACTTATAAACTGAAATTAAAACAGATGAGGAGTGCAATATCCCATTAGATGCCACAGCCGTTAGTGTAAATAATGTTGTGCCAATATGAACTGGTGGTGGTTTACTGATGGCCTACATGGGAGAATCTGACTCTAGTGCTTCATTAAGTTGGTCTCCTTTCCTCGAACGTGCTCTGTAATCACTCCACTAATAAGGTGAGTGCTGGAATTTTCGAAACCTCAAGTTTATCGTGATGGAACTCGCTAAGCCAGTGTCTAAATAATGGCTGTGTATCTTATTAGAGCAATGGGTCCTGTTCCGGGTCTACAAGTACCCTTACACTGCACTATTTAGGATTTGAAAGCCTGGAGAGACCGTTATAAGTTGCTTTCTGTGTGCAGGCAGGTGTGCAGTTTAGCTTTGCGATTAACTTTTCTCTGGTGTATCGATAATTTAAGGAGCTCAGACTTGAATTTGATGAGAAAAACATTTAAATGCAGTATATGGTGTGGTCCTTCTGGGATATTACCAGGGTAGCTATTAGAGATGAAGGCAAGGGTCTGTCGTGGCTCAGGCAGTACAATAGGTTGTCGGTTTGGGGATCTAAGGATCCGGATTCGAGTCCTGTGGTCGGTGGTTGCCACACCCCATATTACACAGCCAGTGCATGCAGTGCCGGGCCCAAGCAAGAAAAGAAATGGGAGAGTTGCATCAGGAAGGGCATCCATGCCACCATATAATGTATTTCTATAAAACCTGTCCCAAGTTGTGTGCGGATCAGGTGGTCTGCTGTGGCGACCCCTTGATGGGAGCAGCTGGAAAAAAAACACACATCGCAATTCTTGTGTGGCAATTCATGCATCGTCATACTTTGCCATAAATTATTGGGGGTTAGTGCATTGTGATACTTACAGAATTGCAATACATATCAATTCGAAGCTTGGGTATCGTGTCGGTGATTCCCATCCCTAACAAACAAAGCCGTGCGGTACAGTACATACCTGGAAATATCAGCTAGTTAATGTACGCTTTAGGAACCGGTTCTGTTCCTAAAAGGTCTGTTGATCAAGTGCATATTTTCTCTAGCTAAATTTGGTTGATTTGCCATTGGGTTTGGTTCTGCACTTCACGTTATTGAAGGAATCTCAGGTTTTAGCTGATGTGTAGGAGGGAATGAGGCTGAATGTCCGTAATTACTTAATGGTCAGAAATTCTTTTATAAAAAGGTGAACATAAGGTATTTTTGGTGAGTGAACATAGAAACCACACAGCCGGTTGTTAATAAATGATATAATCAAGTCTGGACATCTTTGACATTGTAACACTGTATTGTTAGAATCGTTTACTGCTCCTTCAAGTGAAGAGCGTTGGCTCAATACTATACATCTTGGGGAAATCTACAGCACAAATTAAATTAGATAATAAAACCGGCAAAGTAAATCAAATCGGAAATAAAAACAAAAGAAAATAGACTTTATATTACTGTATAGATCATAAAGATCTGCCAATTGCTGGTTGCTCTTTCTAAGACTGGTTGCTCCAATCTAAAAACAGTCATATTGTGGGGGTGTGAAAAACATTATAAGCTGATGAACATAATTTAAAATGCTTGTCTGCTGTTGTTAATATTCTTTGTTCTTTTCTCTGTTATCTTTAGTACAGTATGCTTGCAGTACATTGGCAAAATGGTATTTAAAATAAAAATCATACTGCCTGTGGTATCTGGTTCTGTTAAGAATGCTTGGACTGAAGATGCCAGCCGTATCAATTCCTCAAGGATTTTTAGACGTGTTCCAGACCAACTGAACTGCAAATGCCACAGGCTGAAACTTATTTGTGTCTCAGTAGAGAAAGCTTAATCATTTGCTTGCCGGTGTAACACGGCCACTGGGGTGGGTGGCCCCCTGGTCTATGATACATCACGCAGCTCGAGTTGAGGGCAGTCCAAGTCCTACTTACCAGATTTCCAATGTCTGGATTCAGAAATACTGAATACATAAATCTGGATTTAGAAATACTGTCTTTTTAATAATCTCCAGACCGCAATGATGTCACAGGGGTCATTGTTGTCTTCTAGGGCTGAGCAATTGTGTTACAGATGCACTCTTGAAATATTTCTAATGGGCCCTTTCTAGTGTAGCACCAATGAGAGACTGGTTTGGAAGTCTTCGAGAGTCCTATAGTTTAACCCTGTATAGGACACTCATTGAGACACTTGGAAGTTCCAAAATTTTTCAAAACCACGAAACACTTCTGGAACAACACAATGCCTTAACAACTGTCTAGAACAGTTTTTCAACATTTTTAATTTTGCTCACGAAAGTTGGTTCTTTGCTTAATTACAGGTCACTGACCAGCAGGTGTTTGTTCTTGCAGGCAGAACCTGACAACTCTTTGTGAAAGCATGCTATGCTTTACTTGTCTACCATAATGTTTCTGACTACCAGCCACAAAATCTATTTGTATCCTTAAGACGTTGGACAAAACCTAGATTCCCAATGCAGTTTTTAATACATCTTGAAACAATAAATTGCATAAATCGCATGACACATCCTAGTAACTTGTGGACAGTTCATATGTAATAAGGGTATAAATTATAATGCATGTTCAGTAGTTTGCTTCGGACTGTTTTAGTCCGTCTGCTAGCGTGTTTTTGGAAGTTATGATAATGAAGAAATGTGCATGAATACTATTCGAGTGATTAAGGGTGAACTTGGTTTTGTTCACTGTTGGGCATCGGTTTGAGCTTTTGTTGCACACGTTTCCCTTTGACTGCCTGCTACTTATTTTTTTCTGGGATTTATTTTTGTCCAAAAGCTAATGCTGTTCCCTAACCGACATTTTCAAAAGTGGGACTAAACGATGCCTGCTAATGGATGTCTAGACAATGGCCTTTCCTTTTCTGTACAAAGTGCCATCATGTATATAAATAACAGCCTAAAAGCTTTCCATCTGTTTCCAGAACTATTGTGGATAGAGTTGAATGATTTAATATTTGAAGCCTTTGCTACAACAGCAGTATTCAGCAGTAAATGCAGTAATGAACGATACATACCTTATATTTCAAATTAACTGGTTTATTTGCTGTTGCCCAGTGATTTAGTGGTTAGCACCATGGTCTTACACCTCAAGGGTTTGCTCCCACAGTCCAAAGACATGCAGTCATTCACTCATCGCCTATACCGCTGTATCCTATATACAGGGTTGTGGGGGGCCTGAAGCCTATCCCAGGAGACTTGGGCCATGAGACGGGGTACACCCTAGATGGGGTGCCAATTTATGGCAATGTACACAGGCAGATGCCTCATTCACACACTACGGGCAATTTGGGAAGGACAATCAACCTAATCTGCAGCTCTTTTGGACTGGAAACCCACCAAGCACGGGGAGAACGTGCGAACTCCATGCACACAGGCCCGAGGGAGGAATCGAACCCGCTCCCTGGAGGTGTAAGGCACCAGTGCTAAACATTAAGCCACTGTGCCACCCAAAGACATGCAGATGATGATTTGGGGACAGCCCTGCCTAGTGCCCAGTGTCTGTTCGGATAGGCTCCCGCGGGGGGGGGGGGGGGGG